>JBCJKH010050644.1:13647-25490 GCA_039877255.1 Loriculus beryllinus | reverse complement strand
CTTTGTGTTTGTTTTACTTCTGATATATTCAAGTTAATTGACTGTGATTTGAAATTACCAGTTAGGTGTTTGTGTTAACTATGCAAAATGCTTTTTAAGCACAGGTCTTTATTCCTGGTCTGTTTCCTCCAGGTGTCCATTGGAAGGGGAGTCTGATGGTTAGAATGTTAAAGTTCAGATTTTGTTTTCCCATCAATTTGCTGTAGGGCTTTGGGAAATGCTACTTACATCTATAGAAATACAAAGCAAAGTAGAAACAAAGTCCTAATTTTATAAGTTGGCACAGTGCTGCACTGGTAATCTGATCTAAATAATTTGAATCTACATTACCATATTTTCAATTTTTGGTCTAATTGCAAATTAAAAAAATATATCTAATTTTATTCATTGTTCTGAGCTTTGCTATCACTACTTCTTCTGCTATCACAAGTTCTTCTGTTCTGGATGCCTGAACAAGTTCAAGTGTGTCAGTTGTTTCTTAAACTCACTGTTGATAATGCCATTGTTGTTATTCAAAGGATTAACTTAAACCTTTCTCTCAAAAGGGCCAGGAGCTGGGATAGTGAAATAGACTTCATTGTCTAGAATTAAAGTGATACCATTAGTATGGGAAATAAAATGCAAATACTTCCAAATCTGAGACACAGAAACAGGAATATTTGTGTTCTGTGATAGCGGTGTCCTCAGAGATTTTTCTAGACTTTAACTAGGGCTTCATATAGTTCTCTTTATTGCTTTACAGAACTGGATGCACCCAGAGAATCTTGGTTTGGTTTGGTTTGGTTTTAACGAGTATGAGATGATGTTGACTTTACACTTTGATAGCCCAAAAGCATTTTACTAATTAGTAAACTTTAACGACTGTGAGTTAACTGCAGCAATAACTGTCCAACAGACATCAGGGACAAAAAAAAAAAAGGTATGATTTGTCAGTGTACTTCTGAACCTGGATAAACTACTTCTCTCTCCTGACACTGGACGATTAGTGTGAAGTTGTTGCATGGCTTCAGGCAGACAGTCTTTATTTTCAGCTCTTGGAAATGTAAGTAATTGCTTCTGAGGAAGACTAAATGCTCTTTTAAGGTGTGTCTTCACTAAGTAATTAGCAGTAATGCTTTTGTTTCTTGCCCAAAAGTGTATCATGCTGTTTATGTTAAAAACCTGCATGTGCTTTCAGATTTGGTCAGGTTTGCTTGCTTTAGGAAAAGTCATGCATTGGAATTCAAGCCCATTTATTTCTTAAGCTTGCTATGGTTTATTCTGGTAAAATTATTTGAGGGCCTCTGGTCCTCCAGTCCTGTTGCTGCAGTTGTTCTCAAAGGGCGTGTAAGCTGACATAGTGTGCTCGTAAAAGCTCTTAGAGGACCCCTGCATGAAAAGTAGAATACACTACAGAAATACATGGATGAACAAAACCAATATTGAAGATGCATAATCACTGAATGGTGTCTTACAAGGTTAACTTGGGGCTTCAGATCAGGTTGCTAACCTTTGAGTTTTCCATTGGATAATCAGCTGCAAGGGTATCTAAACACATATGAATAAAGCAAAAGCTGTTTCAAAGATAAGGCGACAATCACTTATCTGATGATGGAAATGTCCTGGGTTCAGCAGTAAGAGTAATTTTTCTCCTTCCTAGTAGCTGGTGCAGCGCTGTGGTTTTCGCTTTCAGGCTAGGAACAGCGCTGAAAACACTGATGGTTTTAGTGGCTGCTCAGTAATGTTTACTCTGACCAAGGACTTTGTGAGTCTCATGCTCTGCCAGGGAGGAGGGGAAGCCGAGAGGAAGCAGAGACAGGACACCTGACCCAAACTAGCCGAAGGGGTATTCCATACCACAGCACGTCATGCCCACTATATAAACTGGGGGCAGTTACTCGAAAGGGCTAGATCACTGCTTGGTTGGGCTGGGTATCGGTCAGCAGATGGTGAGCAGGTGTATTCTCTTCCCTTGTTATTTCCCTTATCATTATTATTATTGGTGATAGCAGCAGTGGTCTGTGTTATACCTTAGTTACTGGACTGCTCTTATCTCAACCCGTGGGAGTTACATTCTTTCGATTCTCCTCCCACGGGAGTAGGGGTGGAGGAGAGGGGGAGAGTGAGTGAGTGAGCTGCATGGCTGACTGGGCTTAAACTACGACAGGAAAGAAAACTGTATTTAGTAGCTTCTCATCCTTTTTGTTTTCTTTTAGGTCTAGCTTGTTCCATTCCAGTAGTTGTAGCATGGGAAAACAATGGTTTGGGAAGATTACAAGATGTGTATTTTGCCTTCAGCTGAAAAAAAGACCTAATAGATGCTTGTTTCTGTAAGCCCTTGGGTAAAAAGCAATGAAGCCACAAAAAAAACCAAACAAGCAAACAACCCCTCCCCCCAAAAACAAGCAAACAAACACAATTAATATGGAATATACTAATTTCAAATGTTTACTTGGTAATAGCTTCATCAAAAATTATATTCGAAGTGCAGAAAATTACCTCTCATAACTAATCTACAGTGTTGTCCCCAAGTTCTGTTACTGTGATAAAGAACACTTCATCATTTTTACTTACAGTGTACAGTGTCCTAGGAATTAGATGGATTATATTTTGTTGAGTTTTGTTCCTGCCCCTTTGCTCTGTCTTTTAGCTAGTATTTAGTCCTAAAACTTTCCAATGTGCTTTTTGTTGTTTTGGTTTGTTTTTTTGTTTTGGTTTGTTTTTTTGTTTTGGTTTTCTTTTTTGGTGTGTGTGGGTTTGTTTTTTTTTCTGAGTTTTTTTTTTTTATTATTATTTTCCCGATAGATTTTTTTTTTTTTATTTTCCAGATATTTTTCCACAGATACTACTCTTGCTTTTGTGCAGTAACCCCTTAGTCCACATAGACCTTTGATTAATGCAGTGAGATGTCTGTGTTTTGTTTAGATGTTATTTCAGTTATCAGGTTGTAGTAAGGAGCTTAATGAAGCCCTATGGGTAACTTAAATGTGGGATGTTACCCATCCTATTACTAAAATATGTAGCTTTTAAACTGATTACAGATAAATAGTGAGGTCTCACTTTGATCCAGTTAGATGACAATGATGGTTTTGATGGTCTTGCGTTCTTTAATCATTCCTGTTGCTTTTGATGATCCATTCAACTGAAAAGGTTAATACAGTAAGATTTTAAATACTTATATTAAGCTTGTAATGTTATTTGACTCCTTTTTCTAAACATGGTAATCAGTAGACATTTCAAGACCTGAATCAGCAAAGTCCTGTTAGTGGAACTTTGTATGCAAGTTTGTGTAATACATGCTATTCCTTGACATCTTCAATTTGAGCAGGTTTTTGTGTAAAGCCAAATTTCTTAGAATAATAGCAGCAATCCCAGGGGGCATAAAAAAAAGCATCCTGAGAACACAGGTAGACCTGAGGTTTTTGATTTATCAACCAGTTCTGCGATTGTAGTTGTGAAGAAGCATTCAATGCCAAAATCAAGTCGATCTAATAAAATGCTGTCTGCTTGAGCTGTCAGAGAGCTTGAAACAATAACTCTGAGGTATGAACTAACCAGTTCTCAAACCCATGCCAATGTGAGTGCCAGTAGTGATGTTCTAAAACGTTACTTTTACTCATTGAGCTCTAGAAAATACTACTGGTCTAGATGGTCTCCTGAGGTTTCTTCTCACCTCAACTGTTCTGTCAATCTGTTCTGTAACAGAGGAATTGCGTTTAATATACCTGTGCATTAAAAGAGGTTTATCCATTTACTTTGTGTTTCAGGTTTACTTCTTTGTTCTGTTGAAACATTTCAACTTACTCTGTTGGATTCAATTAAAAGAAAGAATACCCAAGTCATTTCTACATAGTATTTATTAATGGAATTGAAACTAAAACCAAGTTTTCAGCTCTTCTTGAATGAGAGAAATTTGAGTTTGACAGTGCTCTTTTAGTCGTGCGGATAACATTTTAGAATGCAGACATTTCAACTGGAGTGCTCCTTGTTTGAACACACACACACACACACACACACACACACACATATGCTGTTAACTACCATATATAGAGATAAAATCTATATAATTAGAAATGTTATTGTTGTTTTAATATACAATCTATCTTGTGTTCAGTTTGACTGTTTTTGAGTTCTATGATAAAAACATTAATTCCTGCATGCTTTTGCACATATGTTTTTGGTATTGTTATTGATGTATTTTTATGTTTGTATTCTTCTACTGTTTGTCTATTGCAGCTTTATTGCTCTTTAACCATGTGCCAGGAAGTATAAACATACTGTCTCTTTCTGGACTGGTGAACAATATTGATTCTAACTGTAATAAAACTGATGAAAGTGATTTAAGGTGAGCATGTCAGCTTATATGCTTTAATTTGTTCTGAATTAGTTGCAGAGTAGGAGCTAGAGTTTGATTTTTAGGAATGTTCAACAACTTAGGGGTCTTAATCACTTTAAAGAGCATAAATATTTTGTATGATAAGCTACTGGTTATAATATTTATAATAAACTATTTTTAGTGCAGAATCGCTGTGAAATTAGTTTGTATCAGTAATACATAATATTAGTAGAATTCAAGGAAGGAAAAAAGTTGCAGGAAGTGAAATAGTGCAGCATTCATACATAGTTACATAAATGATAGAGTTTGGGTATTCAGAGTGTGATGTTGTATGTAAGATCAAAGAGTGTAAGCAGTGCCCATCATACAGAAAACAGTGACTGCAAAAAAGAATTTTGGATCATTGAAGACCAGCAGCAGAGTGAGTATCAGTATAATGATAAAAGACCTAATGTCATTTTTGGTTATGTTAATAGCAGGAGAATGCTTAGGAGGTTGAAGGTAGCATTTGTGAAACACATGTGGCAAGCAGTGTGTCCGATGTCTGTGCCAATGTATTTTAAACTATATTGAAAAAACGTAGAAGGCTCCGTAGATAGCTCAAGCATGGTTTTTCCTCCTCTAGAGGATATTAAGATACATTTTGGTTACATTGTAGTAGGAGCTTGTGAAGAAATGATGGGAACTTCTGTTCTAGTGTAGAAAACCATGGGAGGATCAAATGCCTAAAATTTAAGCTAGTAAAATTCAAAGAGCAGCTTAAACAGATATAAAGCAAAGATTTTTGAGAGAGAGGAGTTTAAGGGATTTTGAACTGCATGTTAAAGGAGATTGATGGCCTTCTTGTTTCCTAAAGCTGGATCTTAAGGTCCTAAATGGATCTTTCTAGAATGACTGCTTTTGTCGTGTGACTTACTGGATGACCAGGTTAACTTCTGGGTTTGTAATATCCTGGAAGTTGTGAGTTCCAGTTCCCCGTTACGCTCCTTGTGTTATCTCAGAGTTGACTGGCTTGTGCTGTTCTAATCTTTGTGTGAAGAGGCAACCCCAAGTATTGGCAATACAGATAAAATCCGTGGGTAGGAGGATTGTGTTTTCTGTGTCTTGGAGCTGGTGAGAGAGCTCACTAGCTTTGCAGCACCATTCTAAAGGTGTTACCCTGTAGTAACAGCTCTGCAAACTGTCATGGCAGGAGCAGCTGATACATTGTGAATTTATGTGCTAGTTTAACCTGCTGTAACTTGTGTTTGTGCTCATGCTTCCAGGGGCGACAGGCAAAACAATCATGCCTGTACTTTAAAAGCATTTGAGCGGTTGCTGTGTGTTCATCTTGTGTAACTGTCATTGTGGGCACTGGCACAGTGGAATCAGAATCTGAAGCTAAATGTACATTTTCTATCACATGTGTCTTGGAGTAATCAGGTCTCTCTCTGCCATTAAAATTACTATGGGGGAGGGAGGTTAGTGTTTTAGGGCAGGGAAGCCTCTATTGTCTTCCAAAAGCAGCTGTTAAATGCACAATTTGAGTAAAATTTAGCTTGATAAACCAATTTTTGAGATGTGCTTAACCTTAGAAATGCATCTGATCAGTAATTTAGCATGTGTAGGATTGGGTTGTTTTGACTGCTTGTGGCCTAAGAGAAGATGCCAGTATTGTGCATACTCTCACACTGTGGCCAGGTAAAAAAAACAGAATTGTTTGGGTTGAGTCACTGACTTTATTATGTATTCATTATTGCTAAGTAGTTCTGATGCATATTGTATTTTGGCAGATGATATTTCCTTGTTTCCTTTGTGTCATGAAACCTTTCTCCAAAAGGAGGTAAAAGACACAAGATACTTTTTCAGGTAGTATTTGATCTTGTTAGGTCTAAAGAAAGATTTGGGCAAGTGTTTCAGCCAAATAAAGCTAGTATTTTAGTAAACAGAGATGTAGTTTGGCATACCCAGTCTATTTTTATTCCAACCTCTTTTTAGTGTGTAAAAAAGTAACACTGTAAAAAGCGTTTTCAGTAGAGCACAGGATCAGGACAGACCTGATGGTTTGATTCTGTGCTGTGTAAAATACAAATAGAAAGCTTCTGCTGTTCTTTTCTAAAGCAAGTGTACGTTTGTTCCTGTTGGTGTTGAGCATTTCAGCATCAAGTATGGCAACACAAAATACAGCATCACAGCATTATTTGAAGTGGTTATCTTTATTTCTAGACAGATTTGTTTATTTATGGCAGTATTAGTATTTCACTGATATTGCTCTGATTTATGGCACTGAGAGACCTTCCTGGCACTGCCTTTGTGCCTTCCTGAGGGTGTGAGAGGTCATTGCAAAATACTGGACAGTATTGTTTGGGAAACAAATCTTTCCGACTAGTCAAGCCCATCTGCTGAAGGAAATTCACCCCTTGCTGTCAGGGATTTTTTTTTTAGTCAGTCATATATTACACAACCCATGTTGATGAAATATAAGTCAGAGTGAATCATTGGAGAAATCTCAAGTGGAATGGAGAGATAATGTGGTCAGTCAAGGAGCAGTTAACATTATCGTATTTACTCCAGTACCTGCACCTATCGCAGGAAAAGTGAGCCTCTTCTAGATAACTGGCTTCCTTTGTTGTCTCTGAAGTCAGATGTTCTTCACTGAATAATTACCAAATTCGGCATTGTTCATCTATGTCCTTCGTGGAGTATACACTCCAGCTTGAGTGAGTGTTGTCCTGGTTGAAACCTAGTTGTTAAAGGGGAGAAACTAATAAAGGAGGAAATTATTTGCTAGAAGATCATCACTTTCTGGCCAGTTTAGCTATCAGTGATTTGCCTGTTATTTCCCTTCTGTCAGCAGTCTTCATCTATAAGTTTGAGGCTTCAGGCGACTCAAAGTCACTAAACTACAAAGCTATGCCAGATCTTTTTGAGGGCCAAAAGAGAGGTCTAAAAACTGGGCTTAGTTGAGAGGACTTTATACTTCTCAGTAGCAAACTGTCAAGCACTTTTAATTGTATTTCTCAAAGCTTCATAGCATAGAGTCACTATTATTTGCTTGGCAGTTGAAGTTGCATTGCTGTGGCTTTGGTTCTTTAAGCAGAATGTGCTCCTAAGACGACTTTGAGGAGGCAGTGGCCATTGACCATTCCTCTGCTTAAGGCAGACAGTGAAGCATATAATTTAATTTAAAATTTCACAAATATCACAAAGACGTGATTCTCTTTGTGCTTATGAAAACATCATTTTGTTATTTTGGTTTTTTCCCCCTCAACTTCAAAGGGGAACAATAACATGGCAAAAAGTGGTTCTCCATTTCTGTTTCATCTTATATTGGTGTGAAGTTTTAGCTTGGATGATAATAGGAAAACTGCTAATTTAATATCATCTGGTAACTACAACACAGAGATGAAAAGTAAAGCAACTTTAGAACATGCGGAAAAGTATTGGAAGTCTGTTAGTGCATCTGGTGGTGGCAGCCTGAAATTTCGCACAGCTTTTCCAAATCTTTATGAATATAACATGCCTGTAAAGTGTATTTCTACTTTTCCATCTCCTGTTGCTATTTTGCTTTCTAGCTGTTTTTAAATGTAGCTGATTGTGTCCCTGAAACACTGAAGAGATGTTGTCTGTACAACTGCTATCTTAAAATAGGATGAATCACCTGTTGAAGGGGTCCATCTGCCCCTACTCCTCTGACACAGAAGTCAGCATAATGCTTAACTCATTAACTGGATGAACCTCATGCTTAAAAGAAAAGGTAGACCTCTGGACTAAGAAAAAAGACCCATCAGACTCAGAGTAGGTATGTATAATATGCAACTTGGAAAATATGATTGTTCTGTTTCTACTATTTTTATTTTTCTTTTTCCCTTTGTGATTCTTTCTCAACACTGACCTTTTCTTTGTAGGTCAGACTTCAGTGGTAGGAGTCCGTAGGCTCCTTTCACTGTTAGGTTCATGTACAGTTCTGTTGACAGTTAGGCACGTGAAAATAATGTACTCTTTTATCCTCAGGGGGACAACAGTACAGAAATATCTTTATGGGGTGAAGGGTAGCACAAAGTATGTGATACAAATTTTGGATTCAAGTACACATAGTGAAATGAGCGCAAATAGGAAATAGCAAATAAAGAACCTCACACATGTAAACAGGATGCATGGGCCATAAAAGTGCAGACAGATAACTAGACAGATCATGTCATTCATACATGGTGTGATAACTACGTGAAGAGTAATTTTCTGTATACTGTCTTGTGCCTACTTATGTTTGCAGTGATTTCACTTTTACTGAAATAACTGACTTGGGACTAGGAAAGTTTTAAAAATCACTTTGACTGTATTAGCTCCATTTGATGTTAGACAATCCTTTATTAAATGTGTTTCCATTAGAAAAAGGAAAGTTACATTTATGCATGTTTATAGTGTACACTGGGGGCTTGTCTGCACAATTTTTTTATATGCAATGAGCTGCAAATTAGACTGTTAAGCTTTTTTTTTTTCTTTAACCAGAATAAAGAGACTTTAGAAAATAGCATGTTTTGTAATACACATCCCTAGAGCTATATATCTTCCAGTTGAGTGCAGATGTTAATTATTAGTCGGTTAACCTCAAATTTCTCTGGAGCAAAAATTAAGTGTGGTCACATGGCAAGCCATAATGTTGATTTCTATCAACAGTACCTCTTAAAAGTTTTCTTAACAATAGTCTTAGGTTTTTCTGAATGTTTAAGTAAATTGGCATTCTTTTGCATGCTTAGCTACAGATTGTGGTGGGTGTGTCTTGAATCCTCTATTGTGAGAATATTAGCGTTTAGATTGCTTTTTGTTTTGCCTCATAAATCATAATTCTGACACAGTAACTAGAAAGAACACTGTGTGATCCCTGAGGAAGCATTGCTTCATTTGTGCAGATGTGTTTGAATCTCCAGTGCTGAGCCGATTTCTTGTACTATCATTTCTGTGAGAATTTCCGTGCATGTTTGTTTTCATTGTATAGATCTTATAAAGGACATTCCCAAAAATAGTTCACTTTTGGGGGGTAGGGGAAAGGGACATGGAATTCTTGCAGTATGACACTTCAGTTCTTTCAGACACTTTTGATCTCTTTAATTCTTTCAGTCAGGTTGGGAGTCATGGCTGTTTTCTGACCAGTAGGTGTTCAGGAAGTCTGTCTTAAAGCGGTACATTTGAAACTGCTGGGTTTGTTCATTTCTGATGTATTGGGATCATTTAAGGAGCCTGAAAGTGTGAACACATGATTTCACAATAAATAACTGCAATGTATTTGTAGCTTTACTGGTATATTTCTTGATTATGAACACACACACACTCCCTTTTTTCCTTTTTTTCATTTTTTTTAAGGCAGAAATGAAAGTTCCGCCATTCAGTAGCACTGTCCTAACTCTGATCCAGTTATGGTAAAATTGATATAATTACTCTGCTTTTAGAAACACTTAATTTGATTTACACTCCGGATTAATTGATTATTTTTCTCCACATGAAATTCAAGTCATCTTACATTGTTTACAAGTGATAAGAGTAACAGGATTTGTGTCTTAAAATGTAGCATGAATCCCCTTCTGTTCTGTTAGTTTCTGGAAGTTACTTGCTTTGTCAATCTGCTTTGCAAAACTGTCATAAAATACTGGCTGGCTTACTTTAAAAGTAAGGAATATCTAGAGATCGTTATTGTTTTTAAAACCATTTATAGCACCCTTAAGAGTTTTCTGTCAATAGCTACTGAAAGACTGACCACAAAAAAAGACTGTTTGCTCAAATATTTTATAGCAGTTAGTTAACTGGGGTTCTAGTATTTCCTTTTTACCTCTAGTAAAATCATGGCGGGGGGCACAACATAAAAGCTATGTGGGTGTGCACACTGTCTAACTGTTCCTTCCCACTTCAAGAATGTGGTAGTACGGGATTGTTTCCCTTTGCTTTTAAAGTAGAAAACTCTTAGGTTCTAGTTTTGCATGTTGCTTATGGTATTAGCTGACATTGATACTGTTCAAAGCAAGAACTGCACAGAATTGCTCTGTGAAGCTTTGCCTCTGTATGAGCTGGCACAGGAGGTTGTGCTTATGGTGAACTTGGGGAAATGATGTATGTTGAAAGGGTAATATTTTGTGCAGGATGAATTTTTAGCCAGATCATTGTTCCAGCTCAGTTCCTAGTGCAGATGTCTGAAGTCTTGTACAGTTTCAAAAGAGAAATGAAGAATGGGAGCAAGAGCAGATGACATAGGCAGCTCAGTTTTCATGTGATTTTGTCTCTACAGCTGAATTGCTTTTTCTAAAAAATGGGGTTTGTGTCCTGTCTTCTCCCTGCATAAACACCTGGAGGATATTTTTGTATTGAAACACTTGGAGCACAAAGTTGATTTTGGGGGTTGTTGTGAGTGGTTTGTTGGTTTTTTTTTTTCTTATGTTGTGTTTTGCTTTTTTCCTTTCTCTTTCCCGTCCTAGAGGAATAAAAGGGCAAAAATTTAGAACTACGGAGCATATATAGCAGGTTTCATACTCTGGCTTTGTATAGCTGTATGTTATTTCATTTCTTCCCAAGTGCTGTTGATGTCAAAAGTGGGGGAGAGAAAGGAGGTAGTAGCTCGAACATTGAGGTGCTTTCTTTTCAATTCACTGGAATCCAAAAATCTCAGATCTAAATGGACAGTTTGCTATGTGATAGGTTTAAATGAGGCTTTAATAAATGTCTTCAAAACCTTTCTTTAAATGTAATAAAACATGCTTATATTTCAGCAGTATGTCATGTTTTGGTCATATTTAGATGAATTTGACATTTTAATTTTTGAAAAACAACCAGTAAACAAGTAATTTACCTCTAACTCAAATGAATCTATATACCTATGTAATGTAGCTTCTGATGTGCTGGTATGAGAAGTAAATCTTTAGCAGTTCAGCTGTAATATTTGCATCCAGCTGCATTCATCATTCCACCTTTTGATACATCTCCTGAAGTTGATGTGTGCAAGTGCTGAACACATAGTACTGTCATAAATCTGGTTTTAGATTAAAGTTCATAAGGAATCTAGTACATTATTCATCCCAGCTACAAGGTGACTTGTACTGATAACGTTGCTCTTATAGGGCTGGAATTATATGAGAAAGCATATATTGGCAATAAAGGACAGCATACAGCAATAGCTGAACCAAGTGTTGTTTGTAATGTGTCAGGTTCTCTCTTTTTAGCCTGCTGGGCTTGATTGAGAAGATGAAATAATGGGATGGATGTCAGTTGTACTGAGGTTGAACTCAATGTCAGTCAGTTTGCGTTTGGTAGGTGTTCTCAGAAATGACATGTAACAGCTTATGTCATTCTTACACCTGCAAAGCATACATGTCATGATGCCATTCATGGTTGCATAGCTCTTTATGTGTTGGTAATATTGCTACTTCCTATATAGAATCGTAGAATAGCCAGGGCCGGAAAAGACCTTAAGATCATCCAGTTCCAACCCCCCCTGCCATAAGCAGGGACACCCCACACTAAACCATGCCACCCAAGGCTTTGTCCAACCTGGCCTTGAACACTG
>JBCJKH010050642.1:0-18240 GCA_039877255.1 Loriculus beryllinus | reverse complement strand
TGCAGAAATGCATCATCCAAGCTCAAGTCTGCAATTTCTTACCTGTGTTGAAGCAAAGTGAACATGGAAAGTAGCAAGCGTGATGGTCAAGCCTCATTAAAGGGAGAAAGTATAGCACCCTGTGTAATGGCATCTTTTATCCAGTGAATGACTTTTTTTTCTCATTTATTTTTATATTCTTGTTTCTGTCTGTCAGTAGCAAAACTACTTTGAATTTCTTTCTGCAATGCAAGTCTGTTTGCTTTAGTTAAAATGAGGATTATTTCTTTTTCTGAGTTAAAATCTGGAAAATGCATGGCTTAAATGTTCTCGCTAATTTGGAAACATGAAATGAAAGGTATATTTTCTCTTTGGTATCCATTACAAATAAAATTTAGGTTTCTACACAATCTCAATTTAATAGAAGATACAATAGTTTTTTGACATTTCAGATTTGGAATTTGTGTGGTTTTTTGGGGTTTTTTTTATCATCTTTATCAGAATTTTTGTTTCAGCTTCATTCTAAAAAAGAATAGGACCCTAAGTCAGTATGTTAACATTTTTAGTTACTAATGATATTCTTACGGCATTATTACTGTGTAATCAAAAAAGTACAAAAAAACTGCAAGAAATCTGATGTGACCAACAAATAATTCCCCTTGTACTCCCCTTGAACTGCCTTCTGTCTCATGGAGAAGAAAGGCTATTTAGGGTGTTCTTTCTCTTTTTTTATAATATAGTAGTATGTTTAGAAATTCTAAATATCATTGCTTAGAGGCCAGCTTTAGCATTTGATGGATTTGGTTTATAAATCTTGATGCTTCAAGGTTTGTAGTACTTTGGGGAATAACTCATGGTTGGCAAGTTTGGCAATAACAATATTCACTAATCATAGTGTTATGGAAATCACAGTTTTCCAAATTCTTTTGCTTAAAATACAATAATTGTTTATCTTGTTATGAAGCACTGTGGTGCCATATGTGTCTGCATTACACAAGAGTGTACCATGGAATAAATCCTTGGAGAGAGAGATATCTAAAGAATACTTGCTTCCGTTATGGGAACGAATGGCTTTTTGTGGTGTGAAGATGATAATTATGGAAGTATTGCCCTACACTGAGTTTGCTTATCTTATTTCAGGCTTTTGGAAACGTGTAAAATGAAATTAACACCACCACCCACTCCCCCACTGCTCCCCACCTTTGATATATGCATATCCGAACCCCATAGAACTGCTTTCTCTTCCAGGTTGAGCACAACCGTGAGGTCCACAATCTCTGTTTGCAGGAAAACACTGATAAAAGAAAGATTGTTATTCATACCTGCAAGTCTTCTGAGGTTGTGAAGTTGACCGAGGTTGGACTGTAGTAATTTTTTGAACATAGTAATGCAAACTATTACTATCTGTATTCTTTTTCCGGGTCACTGTCTTAAGCTATTCCCAATGCCTTCAGAATGCCTAAATTTGCGTACTAATTAGTCTGAATCATATATTCATCACATCCGTGTTGATGGGGTTGGTTGGAGATCTTATTAACCTTCAAGTGGCTCAGTGACTAAGTGCAGTTTCTTGTCTAGGTGATGGGATAATTTCCCTCCTATATCTATTTCTGGTTCCTCCAACATAAAATTATTCTGAAGAGATGCCCAGTCTGAGCTTTCTTTGACCTTAGTTAGGCACAGGATAAAAATCTGAAATAGAGTGAAACTATCATTTTTAATAGAACAAGTAGTAAGTCATATTATTAAACAAAAGGAAGATTTCTTTCTTTTAAGGGAAGGCTATGAAGGCTATGAGGCTATGAAAATGCTGAATTTTTTTTATGTCTTATTCTTATAAACCTATTGCTATTGTTTGATAAGATGCTTCTTTGAAGGCTATGATCATATTATAAAAGAAAGCAACACAGAAGTAAAAGTGGGTTTATACATGGCGTGTGGGGGGGAGCAGGTAATTTCCATTGACCAAACTCAAGCCTGCTGAGGGGACAGCCACTGTGGTGCGATTGGACTTTCACGTAAAATCTATGACCAAGGTTGTTGGATTGTTCTGTTAAAATATTCAAGATTGCAAAAATACTCAGAGTAAGGATGAGCATAAGGTTTCTTACATGTTCCTGAGCAGGCAAATGTGAGTCCTATAAAGCTTAACAAAACCCAAGCAACAAGGCAAAATTTGTTCAGTAAAATCTTCACCAGTGTTGTAGTAGTATAGCAGCAACATGCACTTACCAAGAAAATGTTCCTAAAACAATAAGTTGATTTCAATAAATGAGTCTTTAATATCTCTAAGCATTAGAATATTTAATTTCAATTTTAGTATTGTGATGGGGAAAGTAAATTAACTTGTGAAATTAATAATTTTATTTTTAATGAAAAAATATAAATACAGAAGCAATTCTGTCTATAATATGACTTGAGGGAGTGATGATTTATATTAAAAATACTGTTCTCCTGGAATTTCTGCTACTATTCAAGATAATTTAATTTGTGTAATTTGCATATGAAAATATGCATAGAACTAGCAGCAAAATAACCTTTATACAATTCTGTTATAGCATAAAGTACAGTACATTATGCTTTCACTTATTAAGAATAAAAATACTCCATCTAATTTTGCAAAGAAAATATGTCATATAGTTGGGGGGGGGGGGGAGTTAAGTTAAAATGCACTGTAAGGGCTTGTATCAGCTCTTTGCAATTTGTCTTGTTTTGCTATCAGCCAGAGATCTGAATTAGCTAAAGGTATTTTCAGGTATTTTAGTCTGTAGCTTTTTCTTTTTTAATTAGCTTCCCCAGGCAGAGATGCATCCTGCATTTTGCATGCTATCCGGTAAGGTCATCTTCGCAATTGCTCATAGTATACTAGAGATGGACATGATAGAGCGGCTTGAACCTTTGTGTTATATTCCTGTTACATGTAATTATACTCCTGTTGAATAGATGTTTTCTCTAGCTACATTTCTTCACTGACATGTGAATATCTTGGTAATAAATCAACAGTCAACATTCTTCATTAATGCTTGGTCTATCAGTACCATTGATAGCTGATTCCTTAGCTACAGAAAGGATGGACTCTATTTCTTTTTCATCTTTATTTTGTCTTCACTAATGATACATCCAGTGGTAAATGGATTAAGAGTGTAAGATTACCTCTGGAGTGAGCAAAATGAGATTATCAAAACTATACTGCTGAAAATACTGGAGAATATTCTGTCCTACCTTCTCCTTTTATGATTTGCACGTGTGGTATGGATTCCTAAATACCTGTAAATAGTTGTTCTAAAGCTTCTTCCAAATTTGTCCTTACTTAAATGTACTGCATAATGTGTTGGTGTTTTAAATGTATTTCAGCCTGCCCTTTCATCTCTGATGGGTTAAACAATCAGTCCCGGGTCACCTCAAATGCACACTGGTATTCTATCCAAAGTGCCATTTTCTTCTTCATTTAAAAAATAATCTTAAAAAGAGTATTTATGCATTCTGATAGCCAGCTTTTCTGATCATTTCAAAATTAGATTTCTTACTTCTCTAGTTGCTACCCTCATAACAGAACCACGGCCTACCCTGTTGAGTCAGATCATACGCTGGCTGGATCTCACCCTTTCATCTTCAGGAAGCCACCGTAGGTTTCTGACTCCCTTCAGCAGTCTGTCATGCGGTCCTTCCCCACTGTGTTTATTAAAAACACCCACTTTCCAAAAAGCTGGCACTGTCCTGCTGTGTTTACAGAATTTTTTCCCTAAGCATTTGGCCTACATTCTAATTGGCTTCTAGAAGGTTGGGTTTTTTTTTTATGTCTATCTTTCTGAGGTACTACAGCATCTCTTCCTTAGTGACAGCAATGAAATTCTGGTGAAGGCCAAGAAGCAGCAATGTGAGATGAGGAATTACTTCCCTCTCCTCTGGCTCTTTGAGTCTGACTGTCTCCGGATGTGTAGCTCAAAGCAGCAGAGGAAAAATTCTTCCTTATTTAACCCCACTGTCCTTTATGAGAGCTGGCACACAGCACAAATCTGTGCTGAACCCGTGGAGTGAAACTCAGCTGCCACTGACTTCCTAAAATTGCTGTGAGTTCCCATGGGAAGCCAGCAGCTTCTTGATCTGTGTCCCCCCATACCTCTTGCAGTAATGTTTTTTATCCTGTTAAAAAAAAACCCAGAAAGAATAACTGTCCTTTCCTTACAAGTTCTCCTTTTCCCCTCTGCATGCTTTATACTCTTGGAATTGCTTCATTCTTTGTTTTGAAACTGCTCTAGGTTCTCTTGCAATATGCAATAATTAATGCACAATTTCGTTCCTGTTGCTTACTTTTAAAATACTTATATTTTCTTTTTAGATACTTCTATCTTTTAGAAATTAAATCTTGATACATTTCAAAACCAGTCATTGTTTTAAGACAATCTTAGTGCTTAGATGCTGGAACAGGTTGCCTAGAGAAGTCGTGGCTGCCCCATCCCTGGCAATGTTCAAGGCCAGTTTGGACAGGGCTTGAAGCAACCTGCTCTAGTGGAAGTTGACCCTGCCTGTGTAGGAGGTTTGGAGCTAGATGGTCTTGAAGGGTCCCTTCCAACCCAAAACATTCTGTGATTCTATGATTAGTATTTTATTCTGAATAAGTCAAACCAAAGTGTTTATTCCATGTTAATTCTTCCTTCTTTTTAATATATATATATTTTAAATTCAGATTAAATCTGTTTTGAAGAGTTTGTCATTCTGTTTTTATATAAGTACACTTAGAGTTCAGCTGTAAATAAAAAATACACAGTTCTAGTTGAGTGATTCATAATTGTTAATAAAAGCAGTAAGTGCTCTCAGCTTTGTGTTCTTCCTATTTGTTGAATTCTTCTACAGAGTAGAAAGGATAGCATTCAAGAAGGAAACAACATAAACCCAAGAGTTCTTTAAAAAAGAGTAATCTTGACTGACTGAACAGACGCATATGCAGATCAAACATAATTACAAGGAAATGTATTTTTTTTCTCCCACTATCAGGATAAAATGCAAGAGGAGATATGCCAGCTCTATTTGTATGTTGATTTTATCTTACAGAAGGACTTAATTTTAAGGCACAGGCAGTTTACCTCTGCAAAGAGAAATGGATCAAGAAGCCTTCCCCTTTCAGCTTTTGACAAACAAGAAATCAAAACAAAATATCCAGTAAAAGACTAATTAACTTGATTTTCCTGCTTTTTTCTCAGAATAGACACACTCACACCAAAAATGCTTTATTGCTTTCAAAAATAAAACCTGTCTTTTAAAAGTAAAAATTAAAGTGCCATCTTCTGTGCTTTGTAGAAGGTATTAGACTTTCAGTACATGAGTAATACAGTTCTGTGTGGGATCTATGCTGTCTACTGTTGTAGCTAGTAAAGGAAGTCTTTGAGCAATAAAATGTAGTTTTAAGGGGGGGTCAGTAAAGCCAGAATAACCGCTGTTATTTCCCCTCAAGAGTGACTTGTATCAGATTTACAGATTAATCATGAGTGAGGAAGAAAGATTCCTCTTGAAAGGTCCTAGAGGAGACAAAAAACCCCTCTTACCATCTTTATCTGCTATGCCTCTAGTAAAACCTGAACTAGTCTGAAGAGTTCAGATTAGAAGTCTGAAGAGTCTGCCAAGAAGAAAGAGTAGTTTTACAGCCAGTCTCAAAGTTGACACCTCTTGAGAAAACTCTCAGGACCCAACTGCCCCTTATATCAGCATCTACTCGTGATTTTAGAAAGGCTCTAGACAGAAGAGTTTTTCTACACCCTGGGCAGGTGGCCTTCGGAGGGCCCATGGTGTCCTCAGGTCTCCTCTCTAAAGAGCTTAGAAATCAAATAATTCGTTTTCCTCTGAGTTATCCCCACCTTGATGTTCATTTCCTTGTAGGCCCTTACCACAACTTCATAGATTTATTGGTCTGAGTGGGTAAAGCTCCATGCGTGTGCATGTGTGATTGCCAATGCAGCACCTGAGAGTTCTCTTTTTTTATAGAAAAGATTTACCTGCTTTCTTCTTCCATGCCTCAGGTACAGTATTTCCTTCTCATCTAAGTCTTATGGATTTCTGTAAGATGCGTGTTTTGTTTTAATACTTTGTGCGAATCTCTTTTGTGCATTGATCTTTATATCTTTAGGTGTGTGGTTTGGAATGATTGTGACTAGCAAATTTCCTGAGGACAAAAACTGAAATCCACGTTTATGTACCAAAATCATAGTCTTGCCCTTCAGAGTGTAAGCACACACAAATATTTTGCCTGAACTGCAGCAGGGCTCAAGAATCTCACTGTGAAGTAATTCTCCTTTTTGTAAGAACCTATGCAATTAGGTGAGGGAAAGTTGGACCTTTTGGATAGATGTGCAGAAGCTTAGAAATGTGGCTTGGAAGAGGATGTCCGTAGACTAATGCTGTTTGTTACCCTTATTTCCTTTAAGAATGGCACCAAGGCAGAGGGATTTGACAAGGTTGCTCATAATTCTGCAGTAATTTCCATCTGTGTCTTCTTTAGTGGCCAGACAGATGCTGATAGCCAGAGCAGCGAGGTTGTCAATGCTGAATGTTCACTATTTTTTTAGTGACAGTGGAGCTGTTTGAGAAGAGATGACAAAACATAAGTGGTGTATACTGAAAGACTTGCATCAGGCAGATACGTTCAATGTCACATATCTGGCATTTACTGGAATACCTGTTCTAATGGATGTCACTCACCATCTAGTGCATGTGTCACTGTGCGAGTCTTTATGCCAGTTCTGTTCCAAAAGCTGTTGCCTGCTGCACTATTCTGGGTGATGGTAGGGAAGGGAACATTTTAATACTACTGAAAAAGATGTACAATTATTTTTTGCCGTAGCATAGTATTCATTTCTGTAGAATTCAAGGTAGATTATATTCTTCAAACTCCGGACAGCAGGCTGAATCTGTTGCTTGTTTACTGTCCAAATACTTGTTCTGTAGGGACTTTGTGCCTCCCTGAGGAATGAGGCACCGAGCTATACTTTGTTTTCTCAGGAACAGTTGTGGCATGAGCAGGCCAGGTGAAGGTGTCACACTTGGGTCAGCTCAGCAAACAACTTAGACTCAAACTAGAAATTGAGTGTGGGTATCCTTCCTCATAGAAACGGTACAGTATTGCTCACATTCCCTGTGCACAAAGCATACCACGCATGCTCCTTGTCAGTGCAAGTGCAGATTAGAAGATAAAAGGAGTTTTCTGATCCAGTGGAAGTTACAGTATTTATTCTTTGAGGCTTTTGAGGGGAGTCACCAAAGCAGTAGGTCTAGCCCTGCCCACATCCTGGCTGAATGATGCTGCCTTTCTGCAGCCTCAGTCCATCAAGTAAAATAAATGAATGTTCCCATCTGTATTTACACTCATTCTCTCACCAGTTCCCAGAAAGCTCTTACATTGCTTATATATACACAGTATTTTAATTATATGGAAATTCACTAGTCACAACTTTAATGAACAACTTTTCTTGTATTCAAATGAATAAGATGCTGATGGCTGTTTCTTTGTACACAGCAAATGGTACTTATATAAAAGCTGTAGTAAATCAACAGCATAAGCTGATTTAATTACTAATTTGTTGCTATGGCTATTCCCACACCTATCATAACGCTGTGTATTTAATTATCTTTTACCCTAACGCAGGTATATTTTTTTGTTATATCTCTAAGTAGGAAAACCGTTCTTGAATTTTTCTGTTTGTTTTTTGTTGTTTCTGTTGTTGAAGGGGGGTGTTGGCTCTTTTTTCATTTCTTTTTTCTTTGCAGCTGGTAAAACTAGCAGCAACTAGCATGTGTCTAGTGATTAAGACTTTTTCTCTTTGTAATTGTCAGATTGATTGGGACAATTGAATGATAATGAAAAACAGCTTGTTCCCTCATTTCCAGAGGTGACACTTTCTGCATAATACTGCAAAATATAACAAAAGGGTTTTCTTGGACGCTGCTTAAAGTTAATTGACAGCATCTGTTGTTTGGAACAACGGAGAGAAATAGCATTCCCTTGGCTCTTGGGCACGTTACTCAGGATTAGGCACTGTCACGCCAGCTGATATCTGAATACACTGTATCTATCCACAGGGTCTTAGCTGGGCTTTCTCTTGTATCAGGGGTCTCCCTTAAATGCAGCTGAGTTGGAAAAAAATATTTGCATTTCATTAATGAGGAATGTCCTGTAAAATGCATGGTCTTCATTAAAAAAAAAAAAAAAAACCCAGATAAGAAAGATTACAACAAACAATGGAGTATGAGAATAATATAATAGTCATGAACTGTCTTTTTGGAAACGTCTTTTATTTCAAAACTGGAACAACAGACTTGCAGTGCTATTCTATAACTGCTTGGGGTCTGTATATCTGTAACAGCAGTAACCGCTGTGGGCACAGTGTTTGTTTATCCTGGCAGATAAAATTCTAAATAGTTTTCAGAGCATGTGAAAGAAATTTTAATTCTGCATTTCTCACCCAAGAAAGATAGAGCTTAATTTTGCTCTTAGCCTGGCTGTATGTGTTCTGAGAGCTTGAATGTCATTAAATACGTGCATCTTTTTATCTTTTGGCAAACTTTCACTTTCATTGCTGCTCTTTAGTCAGATGTACATTTTTTCCTTATGAGATTTTATATTTCTCTTTTAAAACATTGATCAGTGTCCAAAGTCACTTAAGACCAGCAGAAAAATCAATAGTGAATGCTGATTGGCTGCCTCGGAGGCTGCTGCTGCAGCTGATCACCAAGAGAGCAGTGATTTGATTTGATTTTACATTTTCAAGTCATTCCCTTTCACTCTACTGTGTGTCAGTAAACTTCAGAATTGCTGATTTGAAAATAAATGATCACATGTTACTGTTTGAATCTGTTTCTTTTACTTTATTTTTGGTACTGAACACAAAGTGGCATATAGACAAATACTAGCATTATTATTGCTTACATGGCTGCAGGTGTGTGGCGAACTCCAAGCTGAACTCAAGGTCAGATACTTTATGATGTAAACTCTTGAAGTCAAGATTTGTGTTTACTTGGAGGGCTCATCAATCAGTCTATGTTAATGAGTCAGCTTTGTCATGTAATTATGGCTAGTAATTTGGCATTTTGCTGTATTACTCTTATATTGAGCTTGGTATAATGGACAGTCAGATATTGAATTGATTGTAATCAGAACCAAGAATATATTGTATATTTTATGCTGTAATGTAAGATATTCTCTAAAGTGTAAAATATGACAAATTGCCTTTTTTCTTATTCTGATCTCTTTAGATATTGGTGCAGTTACTGAATTGAAACAGAATTTTTTTTTCTGTGTTTTTTTCCTTCTGTTCTACTTGAGTTTGGTAATACACTGTATTTTATTGTTTGTATAAATAATGCTTTTGAGAGGAAAGAGACTAGAAATAGTAAACGTTATAATAAAATACAGTTCAGTTACATTGTGTTAAATTAGTTGATTTTGAATTGTGCTTATGCTATCAAAATGAGTCTGGTTATATGTATTTATATAGGTACACGTGTGGTTATTATGCATAGTGTATATATTAATCCTCATACTAATGCTTATTTCGTATTTGTAATTAGGAACGGCTATACCAAAAATGTGCTGTATTCTGTTTCAGAATTTAACAAAGCTGTACGGTATGGGTCATGTTCTTTCTAATATCAACTGAATTTTAACACGTGTAGTATAGATGATGCAATATGTACTTTTCTATATTCACACCTTGGCAACAGATGCAAATGATGTTTTAAAAAGGAATTGTAAAGATTTTAAATATTCATGCTACGTTGATGATGAGATATTGATTCATGCTATGCTGATGAGAAACATAGGTATGGAATGATATAATTTGAAAGTACTTAATGTAATTAAAAAATATCTTAATGCCATAAATGCTGATATGAAACTTCAGGAAATATCTTTCTCCCATAATACTCTCTCTTCCCTTTTGGACTGGTTAGGGCTGATCTCAGCAGTGTCAGTAATTATTATTCTGATGTCTTGCCCCTGAAAGGCATTCACTTGTACCTGTGGGGACAGAGAATCCATTTGCCTGGCGCCGGGGAGTCGGAGGCACTGGCTGGCGCCAGTGAAGAGAAGGGAAAGATGATTAATATGTCTTATAGATTCACTGTCTCTTCACTTGTCCTAGACCTGCCAGTAATTCCACTCCCCTGTGGTTCCACCTTGATCACAGATAATGGAGGCAGATTGAAAGTTTGAAGACACAAGCCTTTCTCTCCTCCTGAACTGACATTACTCACCCAGGCTAAATGAGCTGTACAACCACCGGCACCTGCCTATGGGAAGGCATCTCAGTGCACTTAGCAGTAATGCTGCAATAAAGCAGCAACTGTACTCTAATTAACCAGGTTTCTTTTCTTTCCTTTTTTTCTTTCTTTCTTTTTCTTTTCTTTTCTTTTTTTTTTTTTTAAACTGCACAGCAAGCTGCCATTAGCAAGGCTATGATATTGCAATGGAAACAGTAACATAAGTGTTCCTTCACCTCTGCAATTTATTATAACATACCTTTTCCTTTTTATTTCTTTACAGAAATAGTATAATACAAGGTTATTTGGTACCAGCAAGGTAGCTGTAGCATTCTAAAAGGTGAAATTATGAATGTTAATGAAAAAATAACTCTGTAAAAAAAAAATGTTAAAAATATTCTTACACATGTGTATCTTTTCGAAGATAACCTATTATTTGTAAGGTCCACTTCCATATTTTAAGCTGAAGTGGACTTTGTAGTACAAATGTCAAGGTATAATCTCACAAGACCACCTTTGCAAAGCAGCTGCTAACAGAAGTATATATATATATAGGTAAGAAAATTAGCTTTATTTTGGAGACAAGACAGTGACAGTAGAAAACAGGGTAGATACTTTCTAGGGGTGATTTTTAGGTGGTGTGACAGCATGCCATAGATTATTGTATTCATGTGTGTATGCCCAGTTTGCATCTTACTTTTAGATATATGCCTTATTCTGAATCGGACTGATAAAGATAAAATGGCCTTTTTTCATTCCATAACCAGACTGAACAGAGCATATAAAAGGTTTTGTAGTGGGAATAGACACTGTCTTATAGCATCTCCAGAGAGATAAGTCATAACAAGAGCCTCTGAACATAAGCTTTTTTTGTATGTTCAGGAAGTATTTTCCTCTGTAGTTCTCTGTCTGAGGTATTGAGCATTTTACAAAAGATACCTGGTTTTTAAGGAGTCTTTGATTTCTTCGGAGGAAGCCTGACAATCCTTAATGGAGAGAGTAATTTTTATATACCTTTGGCTTGTTTTGATTTTGAAGGGTTGTAAAAGCAAATCTGTATTGTCCAGGAAGTGCATAACAGTTTAAATCAAGTTAAGCAGTATGTTGTATGTAATTGCACTTCTCATATGCTCTTAAGAATCTGTATACAGTGAAATGTATTCCAGTTAAAATAGCAGATCCATATCTCCTGAGTAGTGAAGAAGACTAGGTCTAGCTAGAGAGCTACATTCCAGAGCTTGGCAGACAGCCCACTTCCATACAAGAAAAGTGATACCGTTTTTAAGGATCTAGCATATCATTATGAGTAAGGAAGAGGAATAAATAGTCCAATATATTTTCAAATGCAATGCAACCAGCAGTATGAATCTTAAAAGTTAGGTTTCTTTAGCAGAATAACTGTTAGATACTGTATAAAAATAGGAAGTGTTTACATGCTGCAACGTCATATTGAGTAATTTTATCAGCACCAGAGAATGCTGAATCTATTAAATAATAATAGTAAAAAAAAGACATTCTCTATGTCATTGCTCATCTCATGTTGCCACTGGGGAGATATCAGTTTGGGGGTGACCTTTGAACTTCCAATTCCTGGCCCTGCTAGGTGGCTTCATGAAAGGATTAGCTAATGTAGCACCAGAGGCAACTTATTAGCAAGGAAAGAGAATTGGGGTTATTGAGAGAAAAAACATGGCCTATTGAAATGGAAATTCTGGGCTCAGAAGTTGTAAAGGTCACCAAGCTGGTTATGGTTAAAGGTTCATTTATCAGAAGAAAGAATGGAGAAAGTTGTAATGATTTTTCAAGGAAAAAAATCCCAATTTTCGTTTGGTTTTGGTTTTAAAAAAGGCATAGAATACTAGAATTTCATTATTAGTCTATGCCCCATTAGGAACTTCATTGTTGTGATCCATATAGAAATGTCAGACAGGTATAAGGCAACTTCCACTGGTCTCCTAGGGTCAAGAACAATATGTTCTAAAGATTCACAGAGTCTTCAGTAGTTACAGAACCTGTAGAAAAGCAGTTATCTTTTTAAAAATAAAAGAAAGTGCCTGTTCCTTTTAAAATCAGTATTTTTTTAGATTATTATTACAGAAATAGTTCCTTGACAAACTTGTGATTTTAAATGCAACAGATGAGATAATCTGTCTGGTTTAAGTTATCTTAAAAGATGAAAGTGCTATCATTTAAAAGGAGGAGATGAAGACCAGGAAAGATGAAGTTGCTTTCAAATATTGTAAACCAGCACATGAGTAGGGCTCAAATCTGAAAACTGGTCTTCTGAAGTGCATTTTATCATTGCAGTTGTGGGAGTGCTTTGTCTTTTCATCAAGATCAGCTGCATGAAAGGCATGTTCGGAAATGCAGTCACTGATTTGCAAGAGTCACCCTGCAAATACTTGTGGGCTATTAAGAAACAACCTGTACTTTACTTGCCTTGTTGAGTATAGAGCCTGGTGTGAAGATGTTTTCCTTTTGGTATGGGTGCCATCTGCATGGAGTGGGGTGTAGGCTAATGAGCTATTTTAACTGAAAGATCATTCTGTGATTATCTATTACAGTTGCCAAAAAAAGCAAGGACACTTCTCAATTTTGGAGCAGCAGAAAAGTGTTATGTTTTTATTTAACCAGACCTATAAATTCTTGGAAAAGATAATAAAATAATACATATTTGAGCCTGAAAAACAGCTTATTTTATTACTGACTATGTTTTTCTAATAATAAAATGTTATTTTGGGATATTGCTGAGCAAAAAGAACAGATGATGATCATAGTTGTACCTAGCAGCACCAAACTACCAAAGGACTGTAACCCCTAGAAGGTATGTAGAAAAGTAGGCTTCATGAGTGCATATTACTTAAATCACTTACCAGTGGTGAAAAAAAATAAATCTGCAAGATGGGACAATATATTATGCAGTGCATCTAACTTATTTCTTACATTACTGGGAGAGCAGACGTCCATTTCCTCATTGGATCTATATAGAGCACACGTAAAAAAAGACAAAAGCTAACTATGTTTTCATATGTTTGGCATTTTATGACTGATACGTTTGGAAAAAGCATGGTAAGATTGTGAGAGGTTTTTTTGTGCTGGCAACTGTAAACTTAATTCTGGGCGTAATTCTTATAGCCATGATCAGTGCTGCTAATGATAGCAAGCATTACACCTGCTAGTAAATGTTTTCAGGTTTGGCATTTTGGATAATGCCGGGTATTGGAAGACTAGATGTTAAGTTTAGATGTATAATTTTGTACACAGTGCCACCTGGAGAATTTAGAAATAAGGGTTTGAATGTTGGATTATTTTTGATTCGTTTTTGCCTCATATTTATTCAAACTATGTGGGACTGTTAATGAGCTTTCTCGAAGTCTGCTGTGTTTTGGTACTATTACCATTTGGTATGTTAACATTTTGCCGGTTGTCTGGTCTAGAAGATGAATCTTCACAAGAACTTGGGTGAGAATCCTGCCTGATTCTAGTTCTTGAAACCCAAGCATAGAAGTGAAGTTGTCAAAGTCTCTTTAGAGCTGCTGTCTAGCTTTGCAAGTTTGCAAATATTTGTCATCTGTAAGATCCTACGTTTTTACTTCTGAATTTCTTGGATGCTTAGAGGTCTATGACTGGATGTGTCCATACATGCTTCAGTCATAATAAAGTTAGTAGCCAAGTCCTATGCAATGGGTTCTGAACAGGCCTGTAAATTGGGCGTTCTTCAGCCTGTTGTGCCTGACCCTGATGGGAGTGATCAGAGCACAGAGAATTTTCTAGGTTTTTCAGAAAATGAGTATTTATAACGTAGTTGGAGATAGAACCATACCAATGTCTCCCTGTGCAGTTGGTCTCCACTGGGCTGCTGAATCCTTTTCCAACAAATCTCGTAATCACTTCCTGTAAAATGGAAGTGTGAATAGGAACAGACCTTTATTTTGATTTGAGGTTTTTCTATAGATTTAGCTCTACGCTACTAGCCAGTGTTCTAAGAGTCCCCCATACAAACCCACTTTGATCTTTCATATATACAAAATACAGTGGAAGATAAAAAAGTAATGATAAGTATGCCTGTTTTGATACATCTCTGGGTAGATTTATGGAAGCCTTCAAGAAGATCTGTCCCTGCACTGAGCAAACATAGGCCTAGATTTTAGGGAAGACTTGCTCAGTTTATGGTTTACATCAAGGTCATAAGAAATTTTTAAGCTGTGCATAATTTCATCATGAATCATTCTGGATTTGAACAAGTGTTGTTTTGAGAGTTTGACTTTATACTTATACAAATATTTTGTAGTTGTGAGAGGCTCGGGTTAAAATCTCTAATTTTGGAAGGATATTACGGTAAACAAAACTGCAATAAACAAATAGAAAGTGGTATGAAAAATTAATGATTTTAGTAATTTTTAATCTTCTTTTTTTTTCCTAATTCAAAAGACAGTTTTCAAAGGTCCTGCAGGAGATTCATTTCACACTGTAAACAAGATACTTAGAGAATTTCATATTCTTAGCATGTGTTGTCTTAATATTCAACTTTGTCCGAAAATCTTATCATTCTTCAAGAGCACTCTACAATCGAGCAAAGTTGGTGAAGCTGTTATAATACAGTACTATCATCAGATGGTCCTATTTTTAAAATATAATTGAACTCAAAGAGCTAGTACATAACCTGTTTTTTGAAAACCATGAAGATCAATCAGTATAATGCACACTTTTAATTGATGATGATAAAATGCACCAAAACCCATTCTCATTTCTCAGTGGAGCAAGTTCAAGCAATCTCTTTAATCTGTAGATTTCCTAGTATGATAGGATTCCATTACTAGGGATAGAGAAAGAAAGAGAATGGAAGCAGGTTCCAAAATAAGGATATGGGACCTAAATTACCTCTTTCTTTCTAACTTTGCATATTTAGGGGAAATGTCTAGCTGGCATGAGGATTTTTGGATTAACTTTTTAAAGTTTGCTAAGCTATGAAAAAAAGGCTTTTTTCACTTATATACAGGTTTTCCAAACTGTAGTAAAGAAACAGAGAGACTTGTCAGGATTTTCTCTTGCCCTGTTATCTCTATCTGGCTGTCTACCTATAGAGTAACTGGACTGATAAGCGTGCTGCCTGGATAAAAGGGCTAGGCTGTTACCCTAAAAGTGACCTTCCTTCATCTTGTAGTGTTGCAAACCTCTATTATACCAACATCTGTCCCTTAAAAGAGCGTTCTGCTAACATCTTTAGGATCCTCTCACAAAGTGTTTTGTTTTGTTCCTTTCTGCGATGTGAAGCAAGAAGAACCCAGAGAAGAGTAGGCAGAAATTAGCATTCCCTGTTTCTCATCATGCAATTGGATTGTGGGGGTAAGGTAGAATTTCCCTGTCTGTAATCACTGTGAGGTTCTAGGATTCATTCGTTTCTGTCCATGATTCTTTTCTCATGCCGAATAGGAGCATAGGGTCCTAACTCCCTCATCTGTCCACTGAAGAATGGCAATATAGAACATCTAAATTGCTTCAAGTCAAAAACCTTTCATAAATTAAGGCTTTTATATTCTACTTCTTTGACTGACGTAGCATTTTCCTTTCTGTATGTTGTTTTGGTGTGTTTAGTGGCTACATGTGAGAGCAGTGACATTTATATGAAGTGAATCTATTAAATTCTTTATAATGAATAGCATGTAACTGTAAACCATATACAGTTTTCTCATTTTGCCCTCCTCTGGGAGACTACGACAACAGTTTGGCAAGTAGGAGTAAACAGCTTTGTGTTGGCATGCAGTAAATTAAACTGAGTAATTAAAATCAATAGCAAAACACTAGCTAGGCAGAAAGGTCATATAACACAACAGAAAACTGTTGGGTAGCATATTGCAGGAAATCAAAATAAATTTCTGAACTTTTCATTATTCTTCACATGCCTGAAACTGGCCTTAAAAAGCTTTTTAGATATAGCAAGGTATTGATAGACAGCATCATTCTCTGAGATGGCATAAAAAGTTTAAATGCTAGTAAACGAGTGTTTGCAGGCTACAAGGCTGCCAGATACAGTGGAAAATAGCAAATAGGTCTTTAATTTTATTACTATTATATATACTATTGTTTGTTTAGGTTGGCTTAGTGTATTACTTGGTGTAATGCCTGCAAGTATTGAGCTATGCCAATCACTAGTCTCTGTCAGTACAAGTGTCAATTGTATGTTTTCTGTTAATGTTTCCCTGGTCAGCTGGCTAATAAGTAGCGTTCTGCCTTCAAAGGGAAAAGCTGCATGGATGATTTTGCAGGGCATCCTGGGAAAAGTGATAGCTCTTGCAGCTCGTGATGGTAAAAGTGAAGGCAAAATCTTCTGATCCAAACCATCAATAGTCCCAAAGTGAACAATGACCGAGGAACATGGCCTAACAATTTAGGGGATATGCAAAGTTTTAAGCTCTGTGTAAGGTCTTTACTCTGATTGTGGGGTTTGAGTAAATAGGTAACACTTCTGATGATAGGATTCTGTTCTAAATAAAAGCACTTCTTTTATGGCTATGGCTTCCAAAAGGAAGTCTGTGATAGGTTTTTGCTTCTTTTGCTGATGAAATGTGTTACGGTGGTGGAAGGAAGTGGGAGGAAATCATGAGACACGACTCTAGGAAAAGTGGAGATGTAAGATGAGTCATTTAGAAGTGTTTGCTTGGTAGAAACTGAGAAGGAATCAAAGGCATAGCTATCCTGTAACAAGTACACTCAGTTGTGAAGTGGATATGAGTTAAAGGTAATATACTTTATAAAATAAACCGGTTGAATTGGGTAAAGAAGAATGTTTTGAGACCCGTGAGCCCTTTTGGCTGGACTTGTTTGCCTTTCTCAGCTCAATCTGTTGTTCTAATAGGCAATGCTACTCTGCCTTTCTTATCTCTCTTGAATTTGCCAGCTCCATTAGCTCTCTCTGAGGCAGCTGTCAGGGAGAAGAGATCTTGTTGTGTATTCATTCAGGAGGTATGAAATGTTGTATTTATAAGCTTTTCCTTAGGTCTTCATTTTTGGCTTTGCTGCATTTCTCCTATACAGTTTTGAAGAGCTTACCCTGCCTGTGCAAAACCTGGGGCACTGTGTGGCTATAAGAGATCGCCCTCAGCTTAAGGGGTAAATGGTGAGTTACACTGCATTTATCTGAGAAATCAGAGCCTCCAGCTGATCAGGCACTGGGCAGATATGAAACAAAAGCAGTGGGTTATTGCTGTCGTGTGCTGTTCCTATGTGTTCCTGAGGTCACTTAATTTCCCTTCCACTGTTCGTAATTTCAGTTTAAAACAACACTTTTTTTGAGTTTTTATGCATCCATTTATATTGTCTGTTTTCAATTTAATCGTAGTGATTTTAAAATAATAACAGTGATAGGTTTTGTACTGGCTGGCTGTGAGATAGCTGTGTCTTGTCTTTTAAATACATAGTGTATTCTAATAATGCTAGCAATTGTTTGAGAGCAGCAACAGTGCAAGCTGATCTGTCATTTAAAGTTGGGTTCAGATTTGGTTTGCTTGAGTTATGAGAATGGCTTGGCCTTTTTACTCTGTTCCCTTGAGAACATGTGTCCACATTCTACAGTCAGCATGGGACGAACACAAACCAGGCACACTCATCTTCTGATGGGAGACTCCAGTGATCTGGGCAGCAGCAATATTGCAGGTTCACATTGTCTGCATTAGAATTACTGTATATGAAACTTATATTGTATCTGCTGTAAATGGTTTAACTAGCCAGGCCCTCATGGTTAATGAACATCAGGTTTAATGCTTCTGTGACAGAGATTCAAAAAGGGATATGACTATGATCACATCCAGTTGAAAATGCTACAAGATGTAGTATTTATCATATTTTTCCCCACTTTTAGTCCAGATAATATCTTCAAAGAGCTTTTGTTCTTTTTATATTTTTGGTTTTAGAGAATGTGGGACTTAAAGTATTACATGTATGTCATAGAATGGTTAGGGTTGGAAAGGACCCTAAGGTCATCTAGTTCCAACCATCCCAATATATACATATATA
>JBCJKH010050640.1:6017-16827 GCA_039877255.1 Loriculus beryllinus | reverse complement strand
GTCTTTGTTCCAAGAAGAGGCAGGAGGGACAGTCTTTGAAGATTCAGAGAGGCAAGCAAGGAGGCAGAACTTGAATTTTTTTTTTTTTTTTTTTGGGAGGGGGTGGCAGGGGGCAATGTTACCATGACCCTTTGTTGTATTGTATTGTGATAGCATGAGCATTGCAATCCCAGGTTATTTCCGCACCACTGCTGATACAGTATTTCTAAGATCCATTCTTAGGTTTTGGGCATTGGGCTCAAAATCCACATTTTGAGCTAACATCACATATGAGGAGTTTCATAGAATGCTTCTTATGGCAAAGCTGAATAATACATCCAGTCTGCTGGTTGCCTCTGCTGGATCTCTCATTCAGAGTACTCTTCCTGAGTTAGAAGGGGTATACAACTTATCACAGAATCATAGAATAGTTAGGGTTGGAAAGTACCTTAAGATCATCTAGTTCCAGCCCCCTTGCAATAGGCAGGGACACCTCACACTAAACCATGTCACCCAAGGCTGCGTCCAACCTGGCCTTGAACAGGAAACTTTCTGAATAAAACATCAGTTAGCAGTTGCTAAGACCATAGAGCTTGATGAGCACTGCAGGGTTTGTTCTACCTCTTCTAAGAGTCAAGCCCATCTAATTTCTGATACAGTGAACTATAGGTGTATTCCTTACTTCATTCTTGTCTATATTCTACTCCATACTGCCAAGGCATGAATATTTCCAGTTTTTTGTAGATCTGATTGCAAAAAGGACAAGCATATAATGGAAAAGGATCTGAAAGGGAAGCTAAATGACATCACTTTAGACAGTTTAAGGAAGCTTGATATTTTGGTTGTTTATAATCTCAGTATGTTAGTTGTTTGTATTGTGATAAGAGCATTTTTGGTGTGGAGACTAAGCCACAAGACTTATTGCAGCAATGCAGACAGTATTTGTCTGTTGGTTAGGGAAATGGACTGGAAGGCCCAAAGGTCTTGGGTCCCAGACCGTGCTGAACCAGTGACTCAGCGGGCGGCTCTGGGAAAGTGCATTGAACTCAGTTCTGCAACATTGCAGAAATCAGCCCAGTTGTGGAACTGAACCAAAGCAAGTTGTAAGTCACAGGTCAGTGGCACATATGGGAAACATAAACCGTTCTTTTGTTATTCTGCATAAATGTAAGTTCTACATTATCTTCTCCTGAGCCAACATTTTGCTGTGAGGCTAATACTTTTGTATAGTCAATGGAATATTTTGAAGGAAATTGAATCTCCCCCCATCCCCACCAAAAATATTTCCCAACCCTCCCATGAAATTTATGTATAAGCAGGTATAAAGGATGAAAAAAAAAAAAAACCCCAAAAGAAAAACCTGGCTCTTATTTATTTTTAACTATCCAGGAGAATTTAATTTGGTCATTCCAGGTTTCTACTCATACAAATACACAAAATATTGAGCTTTTGTCCAAAACCTATATTGAGATTTTTTTTCTTCTGAGCAAATAAGTGACTAAAACTTTTTTGGTAGAAGTGGGAATTGAACTACATCATGTAAGTTTTATGAGCAGGATTTATTATGCTGCTTCTGTTTGAATTTTTCAGGTGTTTCTTATGCACATTTGGACATCTTATTTGCAAAATAAAAAAATTAAAAAATTGAGATTTCAAAGGCCCCTTCTTTTCTCTTATGGCAAAATATATTATGACATGTTGCTAATCAAAAGTGTATGAGTGAAAAAGGACCTTATCACTAATAGTTAACTGTAAGTTTTTATACCCACAAGGAAGAGATCCATTTTTCTTCTGATCACCTCCATCTGTATTTTAGATTACCTTCCTTGACCTCATTGCAAATAGTGAACCTTTCAGGTAGTCCTGATATGTAAGATCATCTAATATACCTTCTTTATGTAGTATAACCCCTATAGCAACCTACTGTAAAGCCAAGGCTTTTATCAGTGGCAACACTGATCAACTCAGGGCAGAGAGAAGGTGGCTCAGGGAGGAGGTTAAGTTTTGAAATCTAAAGTGGAAAATGAAATGGGTCAGTAAGAAACCTAGTTCTCATGGGCTTTTTAATGTCTAAAATAGAAAGGAAATTGTGGGTGTTGCATCTGACCAAGCAGTTAGCAGTAAATTATTCCATCATCAAATGCAATTCTTATTCCAGTTTTCAAATCTCCTATCTAATTCTTCTTACTTTTAAGGAAATGCTACTCAAGTCTCAAGAAACAGTTCAAATTTCTACATTTAATAGTGTGGAAATAGTCATTTGTTTAACAGCCAATTCTGAAAACTGAGCCAGGTCTGTAAGTGTTGTACTGGGCTAGACTTACTCATCAGCATGTGTGATAAAGATAGTGTCACTCAGTCTGTGCCATCACTGGTTAACATGTGGAAATCTATTCCTTTCAAATCATGCTCTCAGTGATAGCTCCATACTTCCGGTTCTTGGTGTATACTTCTAATTACAATTTAGTAAATAATTCTGCACGAAGAACTTAAACTCAGCTCTCTTTCTTTCTCTGCTATACTTGATTCTGCAGTCACAACAGGATTAAAAAAGGCTATTAAAAAACATCACCAACCTCACCCCTTCCAAGGGGAAAAAAAAGCCCTCCTACGATCCTTAAATGCATAAGAACCAGGTCAGCAGGTTATTGCTGTGAACAGCTATTCTTCAGAGGAAAACTCAGTAACTAATTCAATTTATAAATGCAGATCATATACAGTCAAGCATTTTAAAATAGTTATAGAAAACATGAAACTAGAATAAAATCTCGGTGGTTATGCTTACGTTTTGAGGAATCCTGGCACTGTTGCACTGCACTGAGCAAATACAGATGATAGAGCCATGCAAACAGCTGTATGGCTGGTTTCTGTCAGTTGCTGCCCCACAAGCAGGGCTGATAACAATTGCATTGCTGCTGGTTCAAAAGCAAAATACTTTCTACATTGGCAGGTTGGTGTGTTCTTAGTGTAATAGGTGCAGATCTGAAATATAATTTAGCAACTTCTAAAGTTTTCCAATCACTAAGAATAATATGTTCTTAAGTAAGTTTCCTGAGTCTGGCAATTTACGTAGGTGAGTAAACTAGACAGGTCAAATAGCTGGCTTGGTTTATAAATAGACTAAAAAAAAAAACTCCATATATAGAATAGTATCCAGACTTTCTATTGTTTGAAGCAAATGATATCATTATTTGGATGTCTTTCCAGAACTGAAAATGACTAGACTTTGGAAACTAAAAGTAGTTAAATATAGAAATTGCTACTTTAATGAGTGGATGCTGTGTTTCATTATTATGCTACTAGTATGTGAACAAATGCCCTTCTGTTCTTAGGGATGGGAAGGGATATTTTATTCCAGTAATATAAGATATTGGACAAAAGCCAAATTCAGATTAAGGGCTGTCAGTGTCTTTATCTCATTTCTTTATGGAAAATATTTTTGATCCACAGTGCAGTGTAACTGCACATACAAGGTGATAACACTTCAGTAACTTGTGCCTTGCATAAGCCTTATGCAGATCAAATGCAAAATGCACAGTGCTTCACATGAAATAAAATAATGCAATAGAAATTAAAAGAGAAACAAACTGTGTCTTCCAGCATAGCTTGTCACCACAGACTCCTTAACAAGTGATAACATCTACTTTGCCAAGTCAGAGAGCTTTGTCACTGATAACTAGAAAACTTTTCTTCTGATTCCTGCAGTACTATTTAAAAACACCTAAGAAGTTTCTGTGAAGATACACTTCATTTCTAGGGGTGGGGTGTTGTGAATAAGGGCTCATGTTATGATGTCCCAGCACTCTCACTGTAAAGACCACCATCTTTTTAGACGAGGAATGCTATGTTGGATGGTAGATGAATAGTCTGTTGTCTCATAAGACAATATACTAAAATAATATGCATTTACGAAGATAGAAGCAAGTTTAAGAGGATATCAAAACAAATTTTAATTTACCAATCCAGATTTTCCTTCAGATGCTTCTGCATCTTTTACCTGTCTGTCAGATTTAGCTGAAAATTCACATTTGAACAAAGTGTCAGTTGATATCTGAAGTCACCAAAATTTAGGCATCTATATATTCACAAGGTGTTTGAGCTTTCATAATCAGGGAATCCAATATCCTTGCCTTAACTAATAGTAATAATTACTGTATGTACCTTTGGTTACCCTTATTAATATATATTCATCTTCAAACTCTTACTAGACATGTATCTGTGGGGATTTTTTCTGCAAGCAAACCTGATTCTTAAGTTGGTAAAACTGAAAATGAAGTGCTCATGAGCAACACTTTCATTGTCCTTCTGTAATCACTGTGGGCTATAGGTGTCAGTTGGTGACCATGTAACATTTGTCCCTTTGGAAGATCTAAGAGATATTTTTAACCATTGCTGCACACTCTTCAAAGAGCTTAGTTTGCCTGCAGCATCACCTCTCTCTTGCTGGTGCATGTTCAAGCTTTGGTTGACGATTAAAACAAAAACTGTCATTCCTTTAGGCAACTAAGTCACCTGTCTCAGATACTGAAGTGCCAGAGGATATTGTTCTTCCTCTTCTGGGTGAAATTTTGTTCTGGAAAAGCCCTCTGCATCTTAACCCTCTTTCAATAACTCCTAGAGCTACAGCATATTCATGCAAACACCTGTGGCTGGTTTTTAGGATACCCTTTCCTATGGCATTACAGATTCTCCAAAAATAAGTAGGGGTGATAATTTTTTCTCTAGGGGTGACTATTTTTTTATTGTTTTACATTTCAAAAAAATTTTTACTGGATTTTCTCATCTTATATTCTAACCCCTTTCTTAGGATAGCATATAATAATCTCTGGCAGAAAAAAAGGCAAAAAGCAACTGAATTCAACTTCATTATCCATAAAATATGAGATTCCCATTCACTGACTTCTTGAAAGAAACCTATGTCATGGCATACACTGCTTGCTCAGAAGTGTACTGTTTGCACATAACCTCAAGTTGGGCAGGTGCGCAAGAGCCCTGGACAGTTATTCAAATAGCTGTACTGTATATTTAGGTAGATTTAAGATTTACTGTCTGACTAAGCCTCTTAAAAACCTTACTTTTCTCTTCCTTCCTTTTTTTTTTTTTTTTTTCTTTTTTTTTAATTCCTACTATATAACAGCAGCTCCTTCTGGCTTCCATCTGGTTTGCTGGGTCAATATGTGTTTGGATGAAAGCCACAAAATTAGAAACGCTTTTATGAAAATGTGAAGAGTAAGTTCACACTGTATCATGTCTGACTTCTGCAGTTGTTGCAAGGCAATGTCTTGAGACTGCAACAAGGAAACATTTTAATTTAAAGAGGGGATGGTAAATAGTACCTCAAATAAAGTAAAGATGTAGAGCTGTGAAGTTTCACTTTGAAATGAAACTATGCAAGGCTGTGTGCCAGAAAGTTAATATAATCAAGAGCCACAAGCCAGCCCATAAGAGGAAAGTCTTTTATAGCTTCACTTCTGAGAGGTTCAGAATTCATGTTTCTCATTGCTGGCTTCAGCATACTTGCTGAGACACACTTGAGAAGACAAGTTTGTATCCGTTGGGGTCTTCTCAGCATCAGAGACTTTGTATTCTCTTGCCCTTCCTCCCCTCACCCCAACCATTGAGCACAGGCATTCCAGTTGCTGGGAGCAGTGCTGCTTTTGGATACTCCTGCTCTGTTGATGTTTCCATGCCCATCAGGACTCAAACTGAAGCAACTTCCTTATTTGCTTGCTTGCTTAGCCTCCCAGTTTTCTCTATGCATTCCATTATAAGAGGGAGGTGGCATATGAAACTCCACGCCAATTATAATGGATTGCAACAAGCATCACTCTTCTTACTCCATCAGGAAGACTACATTAGGCAGTTGTTAGGAGACCAGCTTTCTTAGTGTGGCTGATGGTAAGTCTCTTTGTGTTCCTCCTGGGAACGGTTTCCTTCTCCAAGGTTGGGTTGGGTTTTTTTTCAGTGAAGGATGTATAACTGTATGGCTCCCCCTTCTTTTGGTGGGAAGTGCAAACATTCATATGATATTGAGGTCACGCACTAAATTATTCCAGTTGCCATGCATCCAGTCTAGAAAGGTTCTGGCTCCCATTCAAATATGAAAGAAAGAATTATTTCTTAGCTAACTAATTCTCAGAACAGTTGGAGAGAGGATCCACACCCCCATCTTTTCCTTCCTCTCTGAATGTGCCAATTAATCCTTTCCCTCACCAATTAAGGTCTTCACAGTGGTCTTACTGTCTGGTGCACTAGTAGCTACTGGATTGCGAGCAGGCAGTTTCAGATGACTGGTTCCTTCTCTGGCATTATAACTCTGAGGGCAGAGCATTTTCCAGACCAAGCCTGACATTGGGCAGTCTAAGTGTCCCCCACTGACAGCATTCTCCATGCTTGTTTTGAATGGTTGTTTATACGTGTTTCTAGAGAAATAAGTTTGGCATCCAGGCAACAAATGTTTTCAGCTCTTTGAAGAGTAAAATGCTGGTTTTGAGCAAATACAACTGTTCAGTTGCATTTGTAACCGATGAAGTTCATTTCTGTCTGGTTCATCAACAGCAGAAGTACCCTGTCACACTTCTACTTTATTTTTTCTCTTTTCTTCCAAGGAAAGCAGAAAATTAATGTTTTTAAGTCAGGGCTGTATAAACCAAATCTGAAATTAATGTGAGTTTCAACAGCTGAAAGGTCAGACGTAGAAACAGAGGTCTATACTGGAGGTGTGGGCCAGCCTGGTTCTCTGTTGCAGTGACATAGAGGGCTGCCTTGCAGGCATGCCAGGAATCCCCTCAGGACTTCGAGGCTGAAGTCTCACGTGAGTTGTCCAAACATGCTACTCGTTGCCATACCACAGAGGCATGCGGTATGTCAGCACCCCTGATTGTAGTTCAGCTTTTCAGCAAGCTCCCAGGCCTTCTAAAACTTCCTTTGGTGAAGCTTAGCTGGCTCAGAGGAGCTGCTGTGATTGATGGAAAGAACACAGTGGGGTTGTCAGGACAGAAGTTAATGTACAACTGCAACATATAAAACTTTATCAAAGAAGATGTCAGTGTGCAGAGTCTTTTGATTACAGGTTGCAATATTTTCATAATTTCCCTAATTTTTTGAGCTGTATGTAAGGAAGTGGCTTATATTTCCTGGGCTTTCTATACTCACAGAACTTTGAGATCTGTCCTCTGGTTGCCTTTGTTCTTTGTCAGAATATCAACCCTTGAAGTGAAGGTGTTTGAATGGGCTCACAGAGATAACGATTACACAGATGTGGCCAAGATCAGTAATAAATAAATCATTTATGTGGGAAAAAGTTTAAAGGTAACAGCATATATGGTTTTGAGTTTTTTAAGAGTTTGGCTTAAGGAAACTGCATTTAAGTTGTCTCTTGTTAGCTGAAGATGTGTAAGCATATAAATGATATTGTTTGGTGACAAAAAAAAAAAGGGAAAGCAAGAGGGCAAAAAAAGATTTTATGTTGGGATCACTCACATATTTTGTGCTTGCAATTTCATATAAATAAAAATGAGGTGCTATTTACACTGGAATAATATACAAACTTTACAAACATACATGGCACTTACATGTTTTCTCTTACTTGTGTTTAAGTAGTATTCACATTCCCTGAACCATCAATTTTATATTCTTTCCAGCAAAGTTCTTTAATGATATTAAAAAGGGAGTTGGGGAAAAAAACTCTTCTCCCTTTTTCACTTATTGCTTTCCTTATTCCCTTTCTCCATCCATTCCACCCTCGTTTGCATGCTGCTGATTACAGCTTTCCCAGTGATAGTTATGTGTTTGATTTTCTGACACTCAGTGTTCTCATCAGAGACCATAGTTTGCTTTAAGGATGAGATTTGGACACTTAGCATAGGATCTCTCTCATGTGGAGCTGAACATTTACACTTTAAACACATCTCAATCAGTTACCCAAGACTACCTTTCTAATCTGCTCACCCTTCTAGGATGAGGTTTAGCTCATATGTTTTACTAGACCTGATGAGATTGTCTGTATGGTCTATAATAGCAGCCAGATGTTGTTCCTATATTGCAGAAATTTTAAATTAGCTTATATAAACCCCATTTCTAGACTCTTCCTAGATTCTGGACTTTTTTGAGATTAGTGGAATTTGGAATCATCCAAAACATGACCAAGATCTGTAATTTAATGTTTTCTCAAGGACAACTTCAGAACTGGGGACTATTACCAGTCTTCCAGCTTTGTTGCACAAATCTTAGAACGCCATTCTGCTGCAAATACTTTAAGTTTTTCACCATTTAACTGCATATTGATCAAATCAGGAGATTCACCTCCCTGTCCTCAAACTTGTACAGGGCATGGATGTCTGCATGTAAGCTAGTCACCTCCACCCACCTCTTAAGTTTCAGAGAAAGTAGTAGGTGCTTTCTGTTTATCAGTTTAGATGCTAGTATCAGGATGGGGTGGATTGTATCCTAGGACTGGTTGTTCTCCCCATTGATCAAAACAGTAGTCTAGACACCCATCTTATATCAAAAGAGACACATTTGGTTGTCACCATTGGTGTTATGTTCCCAGAAATGTTTTCCTCAGGGCATATATAGTTTTGGTGCTTTAAAATGACATTGTCCATCACTAAATTTTAAACTGGACTTTCTGCATTCTAATTACTGACTGATGCATGTCCATGTGATTTCCCTTCATCTCAGTTGTAAACCCATGTGTATAATTGGTTTTGACAAAGTTTTAGAAGGATTCTTAATAAAGTTCTTTTTTTAATGTAAACAAACCTTTAAACCATAATGTTTTGTAGTGTAACTTCCCAGTAACATCAGACTAAATGGCAGTGCAATGGTCTGCCTTCAAGGAGTTATAAATATTCATAGATAATAAAGTAGAAAATGCTACATGTGACTAGAAGCCTCCAGGGTCATCTCACTAGCAGTCAAAAAGTAAAAAAGTGGAAATTATGCAATAAGGAGAGCCCAAGTATAGTCCAGAAGATATATAGTAGTGCTGGTCTCAAATGTTTTCCCATTATGTTCCCTACCTTTGGAATCTTCCAGATTTTTCTCTTGATTATCTAAAGAATCTATGTGCTTAAAAGGACATAAAATGAGAAATTACCTTTTTTTAAAAAAAAAACTTCCTAAAATTGTGGAAGAAAACAATTGTGTCCCCACATTAGCTGCCGGTATTGTTATGGCGTACAAATTAGAATGTTGGATGGTGGATAGTACACAAACAATAGACCTTGAACTTATTCCAGTTGAAATATGCATTAGCAACCTCCTTTTTTTTTTTATACGCAAGTACACAAATAATCTTGCCGTCGTTCCAGCTCACACTCTATGTTCTACTTAGCAACAGTTTACCAAATTTAGAGTCACTCTGCTAATTAATAGAGAAATAAACTTATTGTTCTCCTTGTTGTTTTCTAAGTAAGTATAATTGAAAACTCATACGGTAAAATGTCTGTATCTATCAGTCTGTTACTGTTAGGCTGTTACAGCTCCAACCAAAACAGATCTCTAAAAGATCAGAATTGATTCTTACTAATGGCAGCATTACTTAACACAGTGTTCCTTAACAAAGACCTGTATCCTGCAGAGGAATATGTTCACGCAGGTCTTACATCTGCATGGCATCCATAAAAATGAATAGAACTATCCTTAATTTCTGAAAAAGAACTTGGAGGGAAACTTTGAAATGAAGAATACTCATGGAGATGCACGTTTCATCTGCAAATAGGTTAATGAGAAAAAAACCCCAAAACATAAGAGAGAGATAGTGAGTTTGTGACCATCCAAATATTTAACTAAAAAGTGGACCAACCTGCACAAGCTGCTAGAGGTTATAAAACTGTCTTGGTTTATGATTTCCTCTAAACAATAGCCTAAACATAAAGCAGAGTTCATAGCATGATGTAGAACACTGTTACACCCATGAAATAATTTTCTGAATCACACACCTAACCTTTAAATAGCTTGAGCCATGGTTTCAGATCTGCGGGCCTCTTCTATCAATTTGAAAAGCCCAGTGTTAAATGTGAGAATTAAATATAAAGCTGAAACTAAAGTATTTTGATATATAAAATAGTTCAGATACAGGCTTTAAGCCTGTCATGACAAGCATAAGAGCTTACCTTGGGAACTTTGTATTACTCCTTCTCATAGCAGTAATACAGAGTCTGTTGTGCAAATATGTCCAAAGGAGAATTTAGGCAATACCTGGTACCTGCTCCATACCTTTTATTCGTTTGACTCCCAGGGAGAAATCCAAAGCTCTGAACTGTTTTCATGTTCTCGGTAGTGTAGCGTCAGGAGTGGGTACCTGAGAAATGTGACCCAGCAACTCCAGTTGTTGAGTAGGGGATTGCTAAGAGGCATGTGAAAAATGCTAAGCATGGCAATGTTGGTCCTTCTCTGGTTTAGGTCCTAGAGTCAGGGCTACAGGCAGGAACAGCAGCATCAGAGCCTATTTAAGCCACAGCATAGAGCACCCATCTTGTTTTGGGGCTTATTTGTACCCCTGTCACCTCCCTTCGGCTCAAGCTGTGAAAGGGCAGGAAGGGTGAAGGGACCATTTGTTCCTGCCACAGCACAGCAAAGGATTCAGGGTTCTTCTATCCAGTAGTGGAACAAGACACATAGAACCTGTATCCTACAGTTGGGGTGCCTTGAGGTTTTGTCTAAGGAGCAGTGCACATGAAAATTAGCAGCTACCCTGACTGAGGGGCTGTTCCTCCAGATGTCCTTCTCTCTTTTTCTTCTGGCTCCATTAACTGTTTGCTGCGGGGCAAACCAGGCTTAGATAACAACAAGCAATCCCTTCCTTCTTTCCCAGTTTACTTACTAG
>JBCJKH010050638.1:43751-68085 GCA_039877255.1 Loriculus beryllinus | reverse complement strand
GCGAGGGCCGGACCGTGCCGTGCGGTAGTGCGGGGCCATGCCGTTCCTGGAGCTCGACACCAACCTGCCGGCAGAGCGGCTGCCCCCGGCGCTGGCCCAGGACCTGTGCGCGGCCGCCGCAGACATCTTGGGCAAGCCGGCGGAGGTGAGCGAAGGCGCCGGAGCGGCGGCGGCTGCGGCGGCGGGAGGGTGGGGTAGCCGGGGCCTGACGGTGTCTGTGCCCGCAGAGGGTGAACGTGACGGTGCGGAGCGGGCTGGCCATGGTGGTGGCGGGGTCGGCCGAGCCCTGCGCGCAGCTGCTCGTCTCCTCCATCGGCGTGGTGGGCTCGCCGGAGCAGAACAAGCGGCACAGCGCCCGCTTCTGCGATGTCCTGACGGCGCAGCTGGGCCTCGGCCCCGAGCGGTGAGTGCGGGCGGGACGGGGGTGCTGCGGGACAGCGGCTCCGTCGCCCCGAGGTGAGAGCCCGGGGGCAGAGCGAGCGCCTCTGTATCCATTATGAATGTGTGAAACATAGCAAACAGTACAGGAAGGCGCTCAAAGTAATGAGCAGGTAGGTTCGAATGTCCTCTGGGAGGTTAAAGGGGAACATAGAGCCTAGACTAGACTAGCGAACAGAAGGTGCTCATGAATGCCAAATCCCAGACGTGGTTTGGGTCCAGATAAAACTATGGACCGGTTTGCAGTCGTTGCACAGCCTGGGAGTTGCTTTCTCTGAAGATGAGTAGTTCCAGTTGCTGTAACTGGTGCAAAACCCCATGGGAGCAGGTAGAGCTTTGCAGTTGGGTTGCCGTGCCAATTGGCTGTCCTGAAGGTAAGCCGTGTCCCTCTCTGCCCCTCTTCCCTGTCTCCCCAAGGTGAGTAATAGCATTTCCCTGCTTGTCAGGGTAAATACCTGACAGAGATTAAGAGCAGCATGGGCCCTTGTGAAGTGAACAAGTATCTTGTGCAAACAGTGTTGAAATTCAATCTGCTTTTTGGTTTGTGTGGATGAGGTCTGGCATCTGTTTGTATCCTGCCCGCACACGGCTTATTTTTGCTTCTGTTAAATTAAGACCATGAAGTGTGAGACAGTGAGAACATCGTGCAGATTTCCTACCTTGTTGCAAACTGGGCAGGGATAATATCTAACTGTAAAATAATGTTTCTTGTCCACTGAATTTTTGCTTTTGCACCCAAAAAGGATTCTTATCCGCTTTTACCCACTGGAGCCCTGGCAGATTGGCAAGAACAGAACAGTCATGACATTCCTGTGATCCCTTGAGCAGCCGATGGAACAAAGCAATGATGAAGATAACCTAGAGATTACCAGCTCCATGTATCTAATTGTTTCCTCGTATGATCAAATCTGTGTAGCTCTGCACTTCACCTGTGTAATTCAATTTTCTCTTTGCATCCTGTGCACACAAAGCTGAAGAGTGGGACGATCAGCTCTATTAATGTTACTAAAATAATTCAAGGTCTTTGTCTCAAGCCTGTCTCGTATCCCAAAGGCTCTCCCGGTGCAGAGTTTTGGGATGATACAGCATCTCGCTGTCTTCCATGGCTGATGTTTTCAGTTCACTGTCCCTGTGGGGAGGCAGTTTAGGTTTTCAGGACCCATACGCTCCCTCACTTTACAACTGGAAAACACAAGGCATTTTAGTAAAACAAAAGCACAGTGTTTTTTATGTATAATGTTATCTCTGTCTTCCACTGGTAATGAGAACACTTCTCAGTGTTTTCAGCCCCCTATCAGCCACTTTGTGACTTGGTCAGGTGGCAGATGGGGAGCTCAGAGGAACTGAGAGGACGCCTTTGGAACATGAAAGTGTCCATGGGAACACAAGGCTGGAGGATGCTCCTGTGCCGCTCTGCCATTCTGACTGCAGTTTTATTTGAGACTTGAGGACTTGAGCTAGTTGAAAATATTCCTTCTAATTACCATTTGGAGTTAGTTGTTCCCTATGCAACGTAAACACCTGTGTTTGCAAAAGTCAGTAATACAACATCAAACACCAGTTTGTGTGTCAGGCTGGGGGGGGGGACGTTAAACCTGATCTAGTTAATAAAATGTATAAAAGCCTCTTTGGTAAGTGTCAGTTTACTGGCTTCCAGTATTGGATGGGGTCTGCTTACCATCTGGATTTAACATCCCCCAGCTCTGATAGATCTTTTTACTGTTGTCCAGACTGTTAACTTCCCAGGCTTAACCTCCTAAGGTTAACCAGGATTTTTGCTTCCAGAAATGACCTCTGTTGTTTGAGGATTCTGTGTGGGCATATTTGCAAATTCAAAGGTAAAGAGCCACTTTAGAACGTGGTTGAACCATTTCCTAGCTTCTAACCTTTGAACTGCAGGTCTTTCTGTGTATGTACATGAGCACACTGAAGGGCACCACTGACAGACATGTATTACAGAATTGTGATGGCTTCAGAGGTTATTCCGTGGCTACAACAGTGTGATGCTGCTATGCACGGCAACACTGCCTGCACTTTGCCACAGTGGAAAGACGGGGGCATTGTTTTCACCCACAAACAGACCCTGGAATTCATCCTTATAGCACTACATGCTGGGTCAGTGAAACGCTTGAGCACAAGCTGAACTTCATCGGTGTGATGTGACTCGTTGTAACAAGACGTGCCTTCAAAGCTGTGGCTGTACCCCGCAGATGGAGCGAGGCCTGGGTGTGCTGTGTCTGCTCAGGGCTTTGCCCGGGCATTGTGCCTGCACCGGGGCTCGGGTAGGGCTGCGGCTGTCACACCTTGTCTTTCAGGCTCACTGCAATGTGACCACCTCACATTTAAACACAATTATTTGTACAAGGAGCTGTTCTGCAGTCATGGTCTGGCTCGAGTCACTGCTCGCACCGTCCTGCCGCCGCCACCACACAAACACCTCCTACACCTCCCTGGGGCAAAAAAAGCACTTTCCCATCCCAAGTCGCAGCAAGTTTTAAGGATAAAGCAGTAGTTTCAGGATGCGTTCCAAGCCCATTCCAGACGCCATTGGAGCCTTTACCCCAAGCTGCCACATGCAGCGCCCTCACCCGCTGCCAGCTCCAACCGCGACCCGCCCCTCCCCGCCTTCCTGTTCCCCGCGTTCCCATTGGCTGACAAGGAGCTGCCGCTCTGCCAATGAGCAGCCTTTTTGTTGGCGCGGGGGGCTCCGCGGCTCCGGCAGGGGTTGCCGTGGAGACCGCCGGTGGGGCCGTGTCCCCGGGGGGCCGCCGCTCGCCTGAGGGAGCCGCGCCGTGAGCCCCGCGGCGGCCGCTCCCCGCCCTGCGCCGCCATCCCGGGGCGGCCCTGCGAGGTGAGTGTCCCGTCCGCCGCTGCACCGTGCAGGGGCTTCAAGGGCTGCCGGGGATTCGGCCCTTCCCCTGCTGCGAGAGCCCGGCGCGGCGGGGTCGGGCCTCCCCTCCACGGTGGGGCGCGAACGTGGGTTCGCTCCCTGCCTCGCCTCCTCCCGGCCTTTTGTGCCGCCCGCTGGGAAGTGGAGCCCGGCGAAGGGAGTGAGAGGAGTCCCCGCTCCTCTTTACGGAAAATGACCGTATTTCGGTAAAAGCGGCTTTTGCTGAAATGCGGCGGAGGGGATTTTTGCCACGTTAAAAACAAACCCCGAAACAAAAATCGAGTGGTTTTATTTTTAAACAAATGTGTATTTGCAGTGTGTGGCAACGACAACAACAAAAGCCAGGAAAGCCCAAGTCGCTCCCTTTGTTTCATATCTTGAAGTTGGGAATCGCACAAGCTCTGGAAACAGGAGCTGACTATCGAAATTTTTAATGAGGCTTTAAACTACTGAGGTAAAAGGAGACAAGGTTTTGAATGCAGAAGGCTTTAAAGAGGTATTGTTGCCTTTTGAGGATGTGTCCACCTGTCATAGCCGCAGATGGATAAGCTGTGACCCTCCTGTAGCTGAAAAAAGTTCACCCCAGTTTATAATACTCTATATTAAAGACTAATTCTTTTTTTTTCCTACTTAATTGATGTAGCTGCGTTCCTCTGGAAGTGCTTGTAGTGGCATGCTTTATTCCTAGATGTTATGATACTGTGGTAATTCAGTCCACAGTTAATGTTAGCAACCATAGACAGTGTAAAAAAAGAGATGAGACAGCCCCTCACCTGCCTGACACACAGGTACAACAGCTGCGTGGAGGCAGTGTCCTTGCCCTGTTTCTCAGAAGCATGACACTGTTCTCTTTGGTTATCCGCTCTCAACTTGTGAACTCCAGAGAGGAAAGGTGCTAAGTACTTGTTACAAACTTTCTGTAGAAATATAAAGTGGAATTGAAACTTTCCTCACCTTTTCTGTAGCTGCAGTTTCACTGGCAATCTCACTACAGGAGTAAACGCTTGACTGTAGTCTCTCTCCTGTTGAGTTCCTCTGCTGCCTTGAGCAAGATTATGTGGATTCAGCAAAAGACTTGAGCGATTTCTGAATATAGGTGTATCTGTAAGTGAACTTAAAACCACTCAGGTTAAATATGTAGTTGATTTGGGATCATACAGTCTCATTTGTTTAAATGTGATAAACATCCACACTTCCTGTCAACACCTCGGGCCTTCAGTATTTCTGAAGGACATAGCCATTAATCTCTGTGCACGTATTTTCTCCATATGCAAAGCAGAGCAGGAATTCTTGTCTTGAAAGAGATTTGAGGTTTTATTAGTGTTTATTTACTCACTTAAGGAGAAAAATGTTTTATTGCTGTGCAGTTGTCAGTCTGTTTAGCTGCAAGTGAGGAAAGTAAGTGGTGCATGGGCAAGCAAAATACCATTGCTGAATGAATGAGATCCTGTCAAAGCATTATTTTCTCTACATGCAGAACTAATCATGATGATGTATGAGCTAATTCAGCTTACAGTTCGAAACTCCCACTGCTTCCTGCTGTGGTTAATTCTGGACTTACTCTTCTATTAATGTGGCCTCCAATATTAAAGACTGGTTTTAGCCTGTCTCATGCATGTCATATTTTCGTTTGAGTTGATGAGAAGGTTTTATGATGTAGCAGTGAAGCTTTTCTTAAAAAGCAGCATAGAACTGTCATGATTTTCGCCTTTACTGACATAAAGTTTGAGGGAGGTAATAGAACATAAGTTGTGGGTTTAGTTATGAGGAAAAATGATAGATTATAAATGTGTATTTTCACCTTTAAACTTTTTGTCAGTGATAAAAAGTCTGGAAATACTGTCCTTCAGAGTGAGGAAATACTAGGTAGTAAAAGTTCAGTTTCTTTCGCTTGTATATATTTAAGAGGTCTAAGAACTTGCTTTTGCCTTAGAAGTTGGTCAACATACTCAGAAGAGGCAACTTTGTTATAAATACTGGTTCTGTTCTAGCAGGGATAGCAGTGATAGAAACATTTTTAATCAGAGGAATTTCCAGGCACAGGCAGCATTTTGAGCAGTGGGTTGACCAGCCACTCTACCCTGCTGCAAAGTCAGTCCGACACAGATAACCTTCTATTTTTTCCCTCTTGTTTTGTAAATATCCATAAATGCTGCGGTTTCCAGGCATGAGAGAGCACTCTCGTTTGTGCTATAGGTAAAAGGTGCAGGAAGGATTCTAATTTTATTTTTTTCATGTAACTTAAGGTAAACTCATAAGCAATAATGGTTCATGCTCAGAAAATGTCAGAAGCTTTTTTTGGTTTTACCTTTGTCATTAAAAGGATTCACGTTGTAATGTTAATATAGTGTATGCTCATTAAGTATTCTACAGTAACTGAATAATCTTATAGGCATGATTACATTGCAAATGCTTCCACTCCCCCCTCACTGCAGGACTGGAGTCTTGAAAGTCATCCTGAAGTAATGCATGTGCTTAAATTTGTGGTTTACTGTCTCTATTAAAATTCACTTTAATATTATTGTTCCTACATTATAGGGCAATTTATCTCTTGGCGTGGGGGGTAGTGGTGACATAGGGCAGTCAATTGGTTGTTGATTAAAGTATTCCCAACCTGTCTTTTATTTCTGAATGCTTCCTTTATGGACAAACTAAATATTCTAATCCTGTTTGCTTTCCAGAACTGTTTGTGTTAGGTCTTTTGTCCTAATCCCGGAGAAAAGACAGTGAGAACAGCTGAGAACATGGTAAGGGTTTATTGAGATGTTTTTTGAGATGTTTTGGTAGAAATAAAATTGAGATTTTTCTCTTTCCCCAGGACTAAGACTAAATTGGCATATTAAGAACATTGGGTTTGGAGTGATTGTGGTTATTGGTAATTTAAAGAATTTGAAAACAGTTTGCTGTACTTGTCTGTTCTAGGGAAACTGTTACTTGCAAGACACTTGAAAATTTGAGGGTTTTTTCAGCTGATTTAATGGGGAAAATAATTTTGAGGTTTCATTGTTTGCAATTAGTGATGACATTACAGATCTTGTAACTTGATGTAGAGATCTCTCAGTATTGTCCATTTACCAAGTAAAAGTAGAGAAAACTTGACTTTGCAAGGGCACACTTGTAGATGTAACATTTCTTGTTGCATCTCAACTGTCATTCTAGATCCGAATTGCAGCATTGAATGCGAGCTCCACAATTGAGGATGACTACGAAGGTACCTTTAAGAGTCATAAGACACAGACAAAAGAAGCCCAAGTAAGTAAACTCACAATTTTCTTAATGTTATTTAATAAAGTTGCCCTACAAAATAGGTTCTGTTTTTTTTAAACCACAGGAAGCAGAAGCTTTTGCTTTGTACCACAAAGCTTTGGACCTTCAGAAACATGACCGATTTGAAGAGTCTGCAAAAGCTTATCATGAGCTGCTTGAGATTCGTCTTCTGCGAGAGGTCAGTGACCTTTAGAGAATGAAGCTCTAGAAACTTTATTTTATATTATTTCATTTCTTTCTGGTTAGTTGAGAGATGTCAGTATTATCAATTGGCAAATAGTTTGCTGTTCTTTTTACTTGTGTAATGTCTAATTCCCGATGACAGCGTTGCATTTATTTTATCATTTCTAGGCAGTTCTTTCTGGTGATGAGAAAGAAGGACTGAAACATCCAGGTCTGATGTTAAAATATTCCACCTATAAAAACCTAGCACAGCTGGCAGCACAACGGGATGACTTAGAGACAGCCATGGAGTTTTATTTGGAGGTACAGTACAGCTGAAATAAAACACTGGAACCTCAGTGTCTACAAATATTTGCCAAAATGTAGATGTACACCTTTCAGCATACATCACTTGAATGTATGTCTGAATTCTGTGCAGTTTCTGACATCATATGTGATAGCTGGTCTACCAGTCAGTTCCCAAATCAGTAGCAACCTTGCTAAAAACTAAACCAGTGCCAGTCCATGTAGACAAGTGAATATGCATGTCTGAAATGTGAGTAATGGTGTTTGTTATTCTTTCTAGGCTGTGATGCTAGACTCTACTGATGTCAACCTATGGTATAAAATTGGCCGTGTGGCAATCAAACTAATCCGCCTGCCTTTGGCTCGTCATGCTTTTGAAGAGGGTCTCAGGTGTAATCCTGATCACTGGCCTTGTTTGGATAATCTTATCACAATCTTGTACACACTCAGTGACTACACAAGTAAGTACAGTACACAAAAAAAGTTGTCAAGATAGTGTAATTTTTACGTATCAGTAAAAACCTGTAATGATTCAGTTGTGTAGGAGACAGTGTGTCTTGTGTAAGCAGTACATTAGGTTATGATAGTGACTTCATGATAGAGATTTTTTTTTTTTAATTTCATGATAAAGTATGATGATTTGTATTAATTCTGGCTACCCTAAAAATAAATGCTTGTGGTCTCTTAGGTCAGAATCTTTGCAAGAAGTTTCTCTGTAGACTGTTCTCTCGCATGTATGTTGATTTTGTTTTTCTAGGCATTTCCAGCTATGTAGTTCTAGGATTTAGTTATAAAACTACAATCTACTCACAGCCTAGTATGGTTAGTTGTAATTAGAGCAGTTGATACAACAGACACCAGGTTTTTACATTTGAGTAACATCTAGTGGATGAACTGATTCAAAGGAAATTTGTGAGAGAAGTTGTAGAATGGCAGAAACATTGAATCTGATCCCTTAGGTTCAGCCTGCTGGAATAGTCCTGAATCTCTTCGCTTGATTGCCCATGCAAACAAAAAACTGGTGGGATGCATTGCTTGTTACACTAATGGAATCTGCAGTTCAGGCATTTGGTAACATGAGAATGGTAAATGGCTAGGATTCTGCTTTATGATTGTAATTTATTTCATACAGGAGCAGAGTCCTAAAAGTAAATAAAAGATGTACCACAAATATTGTTTAAACAAAATTAATGATACCCTTCTTCTGGATATAATACTTGGGAAGACATAGTAGGTTATTTTAGCTGTATGCATGTAATCATTTGACATGTTTCAAAGCTATTGGTCTAATTTATGTGAATGTCATATTTAACAGGAATTCTGTGGTGTATATGAAGCCCAGAAATGGGAGCTTTTGAATGAATCAAAGCAGCCACTGACTATTCAATTTCTGTTTCTCTGTCAGCATGTTTGTACTTTATCTGCAAAGCTCTGGAGAAAGACTGTTTATATAGTAAAGGATTGGTCCTGAAGGAGAAGATCTTTGAGGAGCAACCTTGCCTCCGAAAAGATTCCTTAAGGATGTTCCTCAAATGGTGAATGTCATTCTATAGTATATACAGTATATACAGTGTAAATTTTGGGTTTGGGGTAGTTCAGAAAAGCTGTTGGGATAGAACGCTTTAAGCTACAATATCTTGCTGACCTGTCTTCTAAATGATAAATCAATGTTGACTGTTGGGGCTGTTGACAGAATGTTCTTCAGTAATTACTTCTGGAGGGAGGTAGAAAGAGACAAAAAGTCCTTTTGCTATTGCTCACTTATTTTCATACCCAGGTCTCTTGTAATCATCTTCCTTTGTTTTGTTTTGCTTATTTGCAGCTGATATCTGCAGTATTCATTTTAGTTTTTCTTTTCTAATTAAAAAACCCAAACCAACCAACCCAAACCCCCACACGTTACTGCTTTTCCAAGCAATTGCAGATTTGGAACTCAATAGTTTTCTCGTTTCAGTTAAGTTTCAGGAAGTATTTCTGATTTTTATTGACAAATGAATACAGTTAGAAAACTTTCTATGTTTAATTAGTACCAAGATGCAGAAATCCTTAGTAATGAGGCTTTCAGACCACTGCAACTCTGAAAATATTTTGCAGTATTATATTTGAGAGGTTAGTCCTCTATTATTACTTTTTTTTATTGCAGTACATAAAACTTTCATTAAAAGTTTGGGTTAATGTAGCTCTGCTAAGTAGAGTGTATCTTTCTGTGTAGGTTTCATAGTATGAGTGGGTGGGAGGAAGGTAGGAGAAGAAAGTAGAGGCCTGTAAATTGTACAGGATCTAAGTTAACTGATAATTCAGCATCAGAACTGCTTCTGATACTGCAATATATTGTTGTGATGGTCAACAGAATTCAAGAGAAGTTTTTAATTTAACCATGGTTCAGTCTCACTTAATATAAGTCATTGCATGTGCAGCTAGCATCAGTACGCTGTGTAAATTGTATGAGGTAAGTGGAATGTACATCCTAGTGTGCATCCTTCAGTTATGCAATAAATCAATCAAAACCAGTAACTTTTTAGACTGAAACAGTATTTAAAATGTGAAAATACAGAGTATTTAGAAGACAGGGAAGAGAAAGGGTAACAAATGTTAAGGCTCTAGGATTCTATGTATAGCAGTGGACCTTAGTAGGAAGCCCTCTTTAGTTACAGAGACCCTGATTTATCAAGGTCTGGCTCTACAAATGAGTTGTGTGGTTTTTAGCCACTTGGGTTTTGTATCTGGCTTAAGATCTCTGAAAAAAGTGGATTATTCTTCACTTTCAAAAATTCATTTTTAGACTCAGACTATACAAGACAATTTTCAACTCCAAATTTTATTTGTGATGACGTAAATTTCTGAGAATGATACTTGGGAATGAAAGGAATTTCTCAGCCATACAATCTTTTTCCTGAGCCAAAAACTTCTTTCCCAGAAAGAAAATAAAACCTCCTACTTCCCTTTCATTTCTCAGTGTTTGGAAAACAGAACAGAACAATCTCCCTTTATTTTTTAATTTTTAAGACAAAGATTTTTGGAGGGTACATGCTTCTATATGCATGCTCTAAAGCTTGTAAGATAGTTATTTGAATACTTGTTTTAACACCGTCATTTTTGTTCCAGTATAGAAAGATATCAAATTGATCTTCTCAGGCTTAAAAACACCCAACGGACTCAAACAACAAAAGCACAACCAGCAAACAAAAACTTTAACCAGTTTTCGTTTCTTATTATTTCTTAGTGACATGTCTATCCATAATGTAAATTTGAGTGCAGCCGAAACTGGAAGAATCATAGATGAAGCACTGGAACTACGAAAGAAAAGACAAGCTTTGCTAGTACGTGACAGAGAACCAGACCTCAGACTGGTCCAGCCAATTCCCTTTTTCACGTATGTTTTTGTTTTCTCTTTTTAAAAGGTTCCTCTCAAGCCACTTATACTGAAAACTGTGTTGAGGTTCACATTTCTTCAGAACCCTTTTTTCTTGTAAAAACAAACAACCACCCCGGCATTTTCCTGTTTTACGAGTTTATAGGTTGGTTTGCTGAACCCAGGACACTGTGCTTATGATTTAAGCATAAACCCCCTGTCTATCACTATTCAACCTTTGAATTAAAACCAGTGATGTAAAAACCAAATATTAGTAAAGAATGTTTTGGCAGCCATAGATTTTTCCTATATGACTAGTTTGCATATGCACTTCAAAGTAAGTTTAGCTCTTTAAAAAATGGCTTTACTATTGGGATAATGGAAATTCAGAAAAAATACAGTTCTTTATTTGCAGCAAGATGGAAGGATATTAGTAAGTTGCTATATATGTCTTTATTAAGGCACAAAAAGATTGGGCTTTGTTTTGGTTTTTTAATTGCACATTTTTCTGGAATATTAATGGACTCTGCACATAGGTCCTTCTTGTGGAAAAATTGCTTCTACTTGTGGATAAAGGTGAGATTTTTTTGTTGTTGCTGACTGAATGCAGAGCCTTAAAATTGTTCCTTTGACACTGCTTTTCTTAAGGTTCAGTGTAATTTGCTCAGCAACTACTGCACAGCCTTTCTTTTGTTAGAGCCATTTTTTGAGATTAGACACATTATTGACTCACATTTTCTTCCTACTGCAATTAACTCACCGATTTCCTCTGAAAAACTTTTGCCTGCTGTCCCATTTTGTTCTTGTTTTTCTAAGTGGTGTGCTCTAGAATGAAAGCTCCCAAGAGCCTCTGTTCCAGGCCTGAAGCTGTTAATAGTCCATATAACAGGGAAACGTACAAAGATACTCTCCAGCTTTTCAGTCACAGGACAGATTTTGACACTCAGATGTGTTCCTCTCCCACTGAAAAGCTGCTCTTGCTAATTTAGAAAATAATTTGGCAAGAATTTATGAAGTTGTGATGCTGTTGTATTTCCACATGCAGGTGGAAGTGTTTAGGAGAAGCTTTACTTGCCATGTATCACCACCTCACAACGTGTGACCCTCCTCGACCCAGTCTGGGAAAGAGAATTGACCTTTCAGAATACCGAGATCCAGTTCAACATGTGATGCTTTCTCCTACCTCTACTCCTGTCAGTGTTATTCAGCCAACTCCTGTCAGCACTAATCCAGTAGTGACAATACCAGATCCTGTATTACCTTATACACCAACGACACCCAACTTTCCAAGTCACAGTCAGAGTTTATTAGAACCAGGAACTACTGTAGGTGAGCAAGGTACTTCAGTCTAAGATTCAAGATATTTTTTCTACTTGTGTGGGTATTAAAAGCACTACAGAATTTATTGGGGAATACTGTCTTTAAACTGCATGTTGGTGGATTCCAAATCTTTTCAGCATATAGTAGGAAGAGTGAAGCACCTAAACTGCCTGAAAATCATTGATTCCTGACTAAGATGTAGGACCAGTGTTCAGGACAGTGGTCTTGCTTCCTTGTCTAATGGAATTGAGAGTCAGGTTGATTAGTTTTTCTCAACTGTTACAGATTACAAATCTAACTTCTTCTGGTTTTGTGCTATGGAGACTCACGCTTCAGTTTTTCAGTCCTTAAGATTAGAAGAGTCATGACTCCATCCCAGCAGTGATGCATATTGGGCTTTTAATATTGTGAAGACTCTTGAGCGCTTCAGAATGAATGAGCTGTTATAGAAGATGACTGGATTATTCTGCTCGTGTGTAACATTAAGAACCTGAAAGAAGCAAGCTGTCAGCTAGATTGATTTGAAATCTGTAGCAAGAGGCTTGAATATTTTACACTGTAGCTGTATTTACATATCTGAAATTGCCAAGGAGTTACCAGTGCTTGGTCTATATTCATGGGAATTTACAGGTGTTTCTGGAGTTAAAGGCAGGCTCCTCTGATTCCCAGTTCAGAAACTTCTTGAAGACTAAATAATGAATTCTAATGAATAATGAAATGCAGAATTTTCAGTAAGTCTCCTTCTTGCCTCAGAGCAGCATTTTTATGGAAAATGCCACAGCCAGTTCATATTAATGATTAAAGAAAACTATTCTAAGATTTTGGCACTGTCTTCAGAAGGAAACCAACAAATCTCTGGTGTTGATGGAGAATAAAATAAATGGCCAGGCACTAATAATTATTTGTTTTCAATTCTGTTTCTAGGTGACATCTCTGCAGGTGATAAATCTAAGAAAGGTGTGAAGCGAAGGAGAATTACAGAAGATAGTGGTGAAACAGCAAAGAGGAGATCCGCTAGAGTCCGGAACACCAAGTGTAAAAAAGAGGAGAAGGTTGACTTTCAAGAGCTGTTGGTGAAATTCCTTCCTTCCAGGTACTGTACAGCAATAACTTCATTATGAGAGTATCGGGAGCTAAGTAGAGAAAGCTGTTTGGGGTTTTGTGTGATTGATATGCCCCAACATTAAAACCATTAGACCCAGGTTATTTTTTTTTTAAGCAGATGTGATTCATTGTCTTCTCATAACTTCAATAAAATTGTTTTGAGTGAAAATAACTAAAAATTAATTGATAATAATAAGACGGCTTTTGTCAGTATGGAGCTGATTTAGAGGACAATGCAGATGTTAAAATGGATAAGATAAACAAGATAATATTGGTTTCAACAAAATTTGGGACATGGATATAAATCTCTAAATTTGCTTCAGTTAATGTAGTTTTAATGTTAAAAAATGCACAATGTGCCATGTTTAGGTTTCGTTCACCAGCAAAAGTAAGAATGAAGATTTTATTGGTACTGTGTATTTTGTTCTGCTTTCATACAGATTAAGGAAGTTAGATCCAGAGGAGGAGGAAGATGCTTTCAACAATTATGAAGTGCAGTCAGAGATCAAAGAAGAGAATTTCCAGCATGTTGGACCACATAGAATGTCATTTGATTCTACAACATTTATGGAATCTGGTAAGGATTTTGTTGTAACTCCCACTCTTTCTCTGTTGTTTCTTCCATAGTGTATGCTTTATGTTCTGTATTTTGCTATCACATCTAGAAGATACAGAAATATATGTTATTTTAGAAAGAATAGAAATATCTCAGCTGGTGACAGGTGTGATTTTTTTTTTTTTTTTAAGCCTAGGGGACTGCTTAATTACAGTGTGTGAGATCTCTATTGTGTGAAGTTTTCCATTTGAACAGATTGGAATGCAAAACTTCGTAACACAGGAGAACTGCTGCAATATTAGTGCATAAAACATTGTTGAAACTTATTTGTCTCAAATTGCTGGTTGTCTTGACCTTGAATGCATATGGCTTTGTGTTTATCTGCTTTCTAGAAAAACAGGATGTTCATGAATTCTTGCTGGATAACCTGAATAATGGTGGGATCTTGGAGCTAATGATGAGATACCTGAAAGTCATCAGCCAGAAGTTTCTAGTGAAGTGGCCTCCTGGCTTATGTGAGGTGGTCCTTAGTATCTATAATAGCTGGAGAAAGCATTGTAGTAGTCTTCCTAATCCCTTACTGAGGGACTCAAGTAATCAGCATATCAAGGTATGAAACACTTTTCCTTGTACTTCTCTTTGCTGCTGTGTTGCTCTCTGTATACCAGAAGTACCTAACTTAAACCCAGCAGCTAGATGCAGGTTTTGCTTGGCTCAGTCTGGGGAGCTGCTTGTCTAAGCTTTATAAACTATGGTTTGCTGCAGCTTGCATAACAGCTTGTTCCTCGTCTCCTGAACACGTGTGGGTAATGTTATATGCAACTATACCTTATACATAATATGTGTATATGTATACACATATACACACACATACAGATGTAATATAAACTCTACAGATGTAAATATATTTTAGTCCTTTACTCTGTTGTTGCTCTTTTATTTTTCACTTCCCTCCCTTTAGTTCTGATAGGACACAAAGTTTGGTTTTGTCACCAGACTGAGATGCAGTATGACTGCAGTTTGAAATACTCTGTTTTTCAGATCAAGAGTGTTTCTACTTCTTTTGTAAATAAACTGAATTATGGAAACTATGTTCCATTGGCTTAATTTACAAAACAAACAAAAGCATCCCTGCGTAGCAAATGGGATGTGACTTTTGTGTTTCTGTATATTTTCCATAAATATATCCTCTTCGTTAAACAAATATAAATATATTTATAAATGCATTCCCTTGGTTTTCATTATGGCTGCTTAACTGCTTGCTTGTATGAAAGATCTAGAAAGTCAAGGTTTTGTAGCTGTACTGTTAAAAATCGCTGTCCTCATGCTTGTCTGTTCTTTTTTGTCCTTGAATTTATTTTAAACTTTATCTGCAAGCTATCTTAAGTGTAAGAAATCGATGCTTTTAGGATTATAAAGGACTATTTTGATAATGTGTATAGACTTTGAACTTTTCCATACACACCTTTTTTTAACAGCTGGACCTGTAGCCCTTATTCCTATGTATTTAATCAGAAAATAGTATATTCTTCACTATACAAGTCTTCCTGGCAGAGATCCATGGTGATGTGATTTTTTTTTTAATATACTCCTGAACTTTATCCAGCAAGCTTTAATAAACTGATACGACTAGAGTTTACACTCAGTCTCATGGAGGTAAATACTGAAAAAAATTACAGTATATAGTCTTTTTATTTCTGAAGTATCAATACGTCTGCTATATTATGGGAACATGCTTTTAGCATGATTTAGCAATTAAGTTCAGATTCCCATATATACATACAAATACGAAGTTATTTTAGCCAGACAAAAAAATAGGGATGTCACTTTTTCCTTGACCTCAGGCAATGCTGTTTGACTGCCTTCATTTATGAGCTGAGATTTTAATTTTTCTTTTTAATGCTTCTTCTAAGTGTTGATTTGTTTTGTACTTGTTGATCTGTAAATGTGATTATGCACCTTTAAACAGAGGAAGAAATAGTTATAGCTTAGGGATAGAAATCCCAAGCTGATAAGATGAAGGTTTTCTTTGAAGTAAATTTCAAATCCATTGGGTTTTGTTACTACTCTTTTAATGTATTTCTTCCTGTATACTCTTTTTTTGCTGTCTCCATACTTTTTCTAAAGGATATGATGTTGATGAGCCTTTCTTGCATGGAACTGCAATTAGATCAGTGGCTGCTAACGAAAGGGAAGAGCTCTACAGGTGAGAAATGAGTATTACTTTCTTCAGACTCTGAAAATACTTAAGTTATGTGAAGAAATGTTCCCAGGAATTCATTAAAGTTTGGACCTATTTTTTCTTAATCTCTTTCTTTCAGATTTGTATTTTATTGGTCTATGATTTTTTTTTTAAAGCAGATAAATACTTCTGAAATACTAGGATGTGGGACTCTTTTAATGGGATGCTAGTAAGTTTATGATAAAATATAATGAATTGATTTGCAGTTTCTCCACGAAATTGCCCTGCTGCCTCTGTGAATGGAAAGTTTGGCCCTGACTTCCCAGGAACTCATTTCTTGGGAGACCTGTTGCAGCTGTCATTTGCATCATCACAGAAGGATTTATTTGAGGAAGGCTGGATGGAGTTTGTCACTCGGGTGTACTGGCTGAAAGCTCGCTTTCTAGCACTGCAGGTTGGTTTTACTTTTGATCTGACAAATGAAACTTTTCCCAAGTAAAAATCATGCCAGCTACAGCTGATTTGGGAAGCTCAGCTCATTTAAGCATGTGGATAAAATCAGCTGAAAACTTAGTGACTACTTAGAGTCTACTTTTTAATATAATTAACTATCCCTAAGGGTAGATGTAGAAATGAAGTAGAAGGTCTCGTGTGCAAAGCTGCTGTTCGGATATGCTTAAGATGTAGTATTTGCTTAAATTAGCTTGTGTTCAGCCTGAAAACTATATTTGGACCAAAGTTATTTGGAGTAGTATTGTTTATTTGCAGAACATGGATTTTTTCGGGGACCTGAACTAGTGAATGCTATCAAAATCTCAGAGTTGAAAATGCAGGTTTTTTTAGCTGAAGTAGACTATATGTTAAATTACTGTCCACTCTGGTTTTTCAAGGTAGCATGATAATTCTTTTGGAGATGTTTAATTTAATATGCATATTTTGAAACAAGGGATTTTAAACCTGAGGGAGTACTTTAAAAAAAATGTTATTAGATGCCAAACTTTCTTCCTCTCTAAGTGTTGCTTTCTCAGGACATCAAAGAGTTTTTCTATGCATCAGTTACGTTTAAGTCAATCATCAACTAATAATGGTAATCAATTTCAAAAAGTAAACTAACCAGTTCCATCCGTTTTTATTTTTGCACCTAAGGATTCCTTTCTGATGAATCTGTGGAAAAATGAGAGCTCCTATATGGCTACTGCCATTTTTCTTTTAGATGTAGTTATATTTTGCCCATGCAGTCGTATTTCCCTCCTGACCACTCAACTCTTAGTTGGAGACAGCGAGTAGAATGCATTCCCTTTGCATAATGTAAGAATGCTTGTTGATTCAGTATTTCTATTTGCACAAATGGAAGAGTTATTTATACTGTTTTACTCCTTCATGTTTTTAAAGGAAAGGGATTTTAGGAATCCAAATTAATATTTCAGATTTATGCAAGCTGAATTCTATTCCCCTGATTTGTTTTACCTGTAGCTAAAGTCACTGGTAGGATATGCTGTTTCTGGTTGGTTTTTTTTTTTTTTAATTTGAGATTGTCAATTGGATTTGTTTTTATTTGGGAGGCTGTGCAGTGGCAGTGCCTGCATTGAATTGAAATATTTTCTTTCTATATGCTTCAGAAACCGTTGCTGCAGATAGAACTCCAGGGTTTTTTGTTTGTTTTCCTCTGTACTGTTTCTGTAGGGAGACATGGAACAGGCACTTGAAAACTATGATATCTGCACTGAAATGCTACAGAGCTCCACTACAATGCAAGCTAAAGCTGGCAATGAATGCACCATCATAATAAGGTTACCTAATCTACATGTTGATTCTGTTGTTTCTCTAGAAGAGGTAAGAATTAATTTGCAGGTGTGTTCTTCCCACTCCATCCTTCCCAGTTCCAAAGGTTATCTATGAACTAGCATATTTGTGATGAACTTTACCACATCTGTCTTAGAATTTTCCAGAGTGAAAGGACAGGTTCATACTTCAGTGATAATGTCAGGGCCATTTTATCACTTTCAAAATGACACCTTTTGGTTCTGTTGGTCCTGTACAACTTAAAATTGCTTTTATGCAACGTAAAAATATTAGAGCAGCTGCATGTAGAACAGTAGAATATAAGATTAATGTTTTATTTTCTGTTCCTAAACATGTATTTCACCTTTGCCTAAATAAGCTTCAGCAGTATTTTGCACATTACAATTTACATGTACTTTTAAACAAAGGGATATCTGTCTTCTATTCTTTCTATTGCTCTTTGGGGGACGAACTCCCAACACAGCAGATACCATCTTCTCTTACAAGTCTATTTGATGGATGTGTTCTTGCAGTCTAGAAATGTGTGATTTGGGAATTTGAGGCAAAAAAGTTTAAAATAATTCTGGCACTAAAGTCATATACTGCATAATAATTACAAATCTGTGGAATGGGTGACATATTACATGGTAGGTGTTTTCTTCCTGGTTTATATTCCTGTATGTAGCTGTGGAGTTCACACAGCTTTACTGCTAGGAGAAATGTCAGTGGGCAAATGTATGTGAAGACAAAATGAAAGTTCAATTATGCCATCTGTGATGTTTGCAGATTGAAAAGAACCTAAAATCTCTGGAGAGATGCCAGTCTTTGGAAGAGATCCAGCGACTGTATGAGGCAGGAGATTATAATGCAGTGGTGCATCTGCTTCATCCAACATTATGCTTTAATGGTTATGGCAGAGCAAAACATCTGGAATTTGTAACATCCATACCAGAGAGACCAGCACAGCTGCTTCTCCTACAGGTTTGTTTTGCTTCTTCAAAGATCTTTTTATTAAGGAATTAAGACTTATTCCTGAAAACTGGATGAAAGGATTTCTTGAGTGGGTCTTAACATTTTGTAAATAAGACTCATTAACCAGAACATGGAACCAGACTTTTAATTAGAACAGCTTTAGCAATATGCCAGCTTTTGGTAACTGAGAATGTGGTTAAAGATATTAAAATGTCTGAGGCCTCTGTGGAATGTCCAGAAAAACTGTGCATTCAGATAAACTTGAATCATTTGCAGAGGCATCTTATGGATGGATTCATGCTATCTGCATCTGCTGTGAATAGTTCCTGCTTTTGCTGATGTTGACTATGTGGTGATTTGCAACTGTTTTGAGACTTTAAATTTACCTAATTTATGAATGGTTTAGTGAGTTTATGATGTATTGTATCTGTCCTGCATGAATGATAAAGTATTGATAGACACATCCAGTGTGATTGCTATAAATTTAGTCCATTTGACAGTATGAAAGTAAGGTACAGATGAGCTCAGCTGTCAGAACAATTTTAGGGGAGGGTGTTGGGGGGGGGGGAAGGTTGCACCAAAAAGACTGATGCTGTTTTAATTGGATGGAACCAAACCCTACAGCCTCCATGCCATCTTGTGACCCAAACTTGGCAGAGTACAAAGAAGCAGGAGGATGTTACTATAATGCTAGCTGTATAGTTGCTATATTGTTATTTATGGAATAATAAAATGGAAGCACAAGATCATAAAGATCCAAACCCTATTTCCGTAGGGGCCTCTATTCAACTGCATATCGTTAGAATGTCAGACCTACAGCCATCCCTTTCCTGATTTTTTTCTTCTTTTTTCCCCTTTCATCTCTTATTAAAGCAGAAAGATTCAGTGGTTATTTTTTTGAAGTTTAGATCCTGCTTGTATATTTGTTATCCAGAGTCCATGCACCTCCTGTTGTCCTTTTTTAATGTCATATTTAAAGGTGTTCTCTTATCATTTCATTAAAGCAACCACATTAACTGTATATATTACTTTGCCCTGCTGTGCATTCATGATTTAAAATAAGCCCTTCATCCTTATAATAGATTTTTTCATATTTACATTCCCTAGGAGTCCCTGCTCAAACTGAAAGATTACAAGCAATGCTTTGAATGCTCAGAAGTTGCCTTGAATGAAGCAATTCAGCAGATGATTAATATGACAGCAGCCTCTGCTAAAGAAGAGTGGGTTGCTACGGTAACACAGCTGCTCACAGGAATAGATACTTCATTATCATCAGTCAACAGCATCCTGAAAGACTCTTCTACAACACCAAGCCTCGTTCGATTAACAAACAACCTGATACAGGTAACCTGTTCACTTGCACTAGGAAAGAGGTGTTCTGTGCTGCAGACCTTCAGACACAAAACAGCTGTTGTCTGAATTGTCACCTACTCGCAGTGACAGTTTGGGTGACATTTTTGTTAGGGGAAGGTCAGGGGAGGATGAGCATTACCTTCATAGTCTTCATTTAGGTATGTTAGAAATGAGCTACATACTGAGCACACCTGTGCTAGGATCAGTAACAGCAGGTACCACCAAGCTACCTGGCATAAGCAAAGAATGTGGTAATAAGATAATCTAAGGAACAACACTGTGTTTTGAAATGGTGGTAATTTGAAGACTGGTTTTGCTGGCTGGGTGCAGTGTGTAAGTTAGGGCACTGATCTTGACTTTGGGCTAGTAGACAAGATCCCATAAGTCTTAGGAACATGGTAGAGTTGCTTGCAAGTGCTGGCCAAGCTATGGGTTTTGCGGTAAAAACAAAGAGGATGGTGACAAGAGGGCAAGGGGAAAAAACTCATGTGTGGACTTTCCTATCACTGTTTCTGTCTCTGTTTCTATCACTATGAATACAGCTAACATTAGCCTTTAAACAAAGTACGTTGAAACCTTAAAACCCACAGATGAATATTTTTCATTTCAGAAAATGGTGGGCTCTCAGTTCCATTAAGAAGCAAGTCTAGTTAATGTCAAAATTCAGTGTGATTGCAACTCTCAAATCTGTTTATTTCAGCAAAAGCAAAGGACCTCAAAATCATACTCTCATTGTATAAAGTTGTATGTGTGTCACTGTGTTATGAAATGTAATGGAATTCATTATTCATTATAATACCCTAAATGGGTTTCTGCAATGAAAAGAAATGGTTCTTTATCTGCATAAATAACAATAGAAGAACTGTTGTATGTGTGGAAAAATGTGAGAAAAACATAGGACTTCTGAAATTCCTGGTCCTGAGGTGGTAAAATGAGCAGTTGTCCATGAGAAATGCTAAGACAACAGTTCCATGACACAGCATGGTGTTGCAGAATTTATTCAGTTAGATCATTTATATAGCATCTGTTAATGATTCTAATTGGTGTTTAACAGTTGTTGTAAGACCCTGTTAAGAGTTCAGGCATTCGTTCTTATAACTAAGTTCCTCTTCCTTGCTGGGGTGCAAATAAATTTCTTGGTACAGTAATGGGGCTTACTAACACTAAGAATTCATACTTTGCATTTGCTTACTTCAAATTGTTTGTATATGGTATTAATGGAGAAATAACTTGTTGGAAAATAATGATGCAAGAGGAATGTTAGGGTAGGGGAAATGATCTTCTACTCTTTCCTGTACCAGGATAACCTTATTTGTAGGATTTTTACTGCATGTGAGAAGCTCAGACTCAATTTAAGATTATTTCCTTAGGATAAAGGAAGTTTCCTTAGCAAGTTTGAATTGATTGGAAGGGATTCACACCTGACCTTTATTTCATGTCATTTCATCTGTATAATGTCTGTTCCTTTATTAGATCATAGACTGCAGCATGGCAGTCCAGGAAGAACCAAAAGAGCCATATGTCTCCTCAGTGCTTCCATGGATAATCCTGCACAGAATCATCCAGCATGAGGAAGATGCTTTTCAATCCCTTTGCTGCCAGCAGCAGCAGAACCAGGGAGAAGAAGGTGAATTAGTTATTCAGTTTTACATACTGGAGCCAAGCTCCTTCCTGTCTAGCAATATCAACAGGAAAATAATTGTCATCTTACCTTGTTGACTGAAGAAAGTAGAGGGGTATGCAAACATCACTTTCTTATCACAGAGGAAACTTCTTTTGCCAGATGAAGCATTGGCTTGTTGGATTTAACTCAGTTCTGTGCTACTTAAATATTTTACCATCTTCTTTTTTCCAGTGAGTCCTGATACCCCTATGTTGCCTTCTTCACTGATGCTGCTGAATACTGCTCATGAGTATTTGGGAAGAAGATCCTGGTGTTGCAATTCAGATGGTGCTCTTCTCAAGTTCTATGTAAGTGTTAGCATCATAGAGTAATTTAAGTTGGAAGGGACCTCTGAAAGTCATCTGGCCAAGCCCCATCTCAAAGCAGGGAACAACTTCAAACTTATATTAGGTTTTTTATTGCCTTGTCTTCATATTTAAAATACACTTTTAAATCTACTTTCCTTCTTCTCCCATGCATGAATGTTTTAGTCAGTTAATTTTGAATAGCAAAGGCTTGTTATTCCAGACCCCTGTCCAAAGGTATGTTTTCTAAACAGGACTCTTTGTCAGATAAGAAGTGTCTTTGGATAACTAACTCTATACTGTAAAAGCATCTTAAACAGGATGTATAAAGTAAATGATTTACCTTGTCCTGAAAGAGAAATCACTGGAGAAGTGTTAAGTGATTATTCTGAGTACTTAGGAGAAATGTGGGCCTGTATCAGTCACTGATCCTAAAACTTCACTTGACTGACTTGAATTTTCTGATGCTTAGCTTCAGAAGAGAACATTTCTACTCTTTAAAAATAAACAGATGTAATGTTCCCTGCTTATGGCAGGGGGGCTGGAACTAGATGATCTTAAGGTCCTTTCCAACCCTAATGATTCTATGATTCTATGTTTTAAGCTAATAAAAATTTCTGGTGCTTACCAGAATTCATCCAGATAACTGGTAACATTGGACTTTATTTTTGCTGATGAACATATGAAACTGCTTGTGACTTGTGGGAATACCTGAATACTGAATCTGTTTCCAGTTTTATCTTCTCCTTCTTTGTGTGGTAGCTCAGTCACACCCTTGCCCTGCTTGCAGCAGCATTTTATGCACAGTCCATGTTGTGTTACCTGAATTTTGTCCTGAAGCTGTGATATGTTTGGCTGTTCTGCTGAGAAATTTGACTTGTTTGATTACACCTGCCTTGCTTTTATACCACAGACTGAAAAAATAGTACTTCTGTTGTTTTCATGTTACTAACTACATGTAACTTTGGATACACAGTTCCTAAATGTAACTTCAGGTATTGAAAAAGGGTGAAGAGAATGAAGGATTACTCTGGTCCTGTGTCTGAAGGCTGTTCTTTGCTCTGTTGCTCAGATGGGCATGTTAGAAGATCTAATATGCTCCAGAAATGGGTGTCTGGGCAGTAGTGCTGTAGCATTATTAGATGAAAGCAGTTGCCTATTTGTTGTTGACCTTTTAAAGATTATTCCTTGATGTCTAGTTCTTACACCAAAGAAGAAATTTCTCACGGTTGAAGGAGGATACTTCTGTGTGTGATGCTGTTTCCTCACTTTACCCTTAGCTTAGAAACCAAAGTGCAGTCAGCTCTTCCCTGTGCAGAGTACTGACAGTCTGTTGGCAAAACTTGGCTATTGGCAAAACCCCAGCTAATCTGGTACCGTGGCAGTTAACTGGGCAGTGCTCTACAGGGATATTACAGTGGCACTTCACAGATTCAGCTTGACTTCATTGAGGTTTATTACCTTCAGCCAAGAGAAAATCATGATTAGTTTAATTTCCCTTCTCAGCACTCCCTGGAGCTTATTAGCTTCAGCTCAGTGCCAGACCCCATCTGCCTCTGCATTTGAGCAGCAGTGTGTCTAGGACAGTAATTTAGACAGCTGGGAAGGATGGCGCGGAGAGCCTGAGGGGTTCTGCAGGAGTCAGCTCACCCTGGTAGGGCTGGAGCTAATGAACAGTGTTTGAACTGAGGCTGACTCAGTGTAGGGCTATTAGATTACCTCTGCATCCTGCTCTCCTCAGTGTCACTGGTATTAGGAGCATAATGCTGATACACCTGAGTTGCCTCTGCATGGATCTGCCTTGGGTCCAGAGGGTGGATTAGCTCAGGCACTGTGCTTCAAGAAAATAGATAACCTGTCTCCACACTGGAGCTTGCACTCAGGTGCAGTGCTCCTGAGTGATGAATCTACATTGTATTTGTGTAGCGTGCTTGTATCCACAGCCTGGGGAGTCAGAATATGCTCTGTGAACCAGGATTAATTGCAGATAATTGAGAGCTGTGAATACATTTACAGCTAGATCTTTGCAAATGTCATCAGGTACTTTGGAAAAAATCTTCCATTTTCAGCTGCAGAATTGCACATTTAAACTAAAATATTGTATCATATTACTGAGCCCAAGAATTTGGTTTTCAGAAACAAGCAGATGTTGGAAAGATAAGGAAAGGATAAAGATAAAATAGGGTTAATCATTTGAAGAGAAAGACAGCTTCAAGAATATTAAAAGTGTCATCATGTAATACTAGTCTATAAAACCTTCTATAGGTGACCTGGCTGCTCAAGCACATTGTATTACTTGTGGCTGAAGGTTGTGTGCAAGAGGTTAATATGTAGTTAAGTCCTTTAAGAGCCGTCAAAGTTTGAATTGTGAAGACCAGTTCTAGGTTATTGCTAAGACTTTAAAAGCTAATGAAGAACACAGAGGGTTGTTTTGCATACTGTTCAAGTGAGAGTTCTGTTAGTGGTGTTAGATGTGATTTTTGTGTGCAGCAGCAGGAATACCATGCTTTTATTAGAGTATCCTGTGATTCTTACATAGAATCATAGAATCGTTAGGGTTGGAAAGGACCTTAAGATCATCTAGTTCCAAACCTCCTGCCATAAGCAGGGACACCTCACACTAAACCATGCCTCCCAAGGTGTCGTCCAACCTGGCCTTGAACACTGCCAGGGATGGAGCAC
>JBCJKH010050638.1:29366-43651 GCA_039877255.1 Loriculus beryllinus | reverse complement strand
GTAAAGAATTTCTTCCTCATATCCAATCTAAACCTTCCCTGTTTAAGTTTTAACCCATTACCCCTTGTCCTGTCACTGGAGTCCCTTTTGACTTATTTATCTACACTTTCTATAAATTTCAAACTTTGTTCATAAATTTGTACAGGAAAAGTAGTGGAAATGAGGTGTCTGCTGTGACTCAAAGATGATTGCTGTGACTCAAAATGTCATTGAAATGCCTTCTAAGAATTGTCTTTACTTATTGGTCAGGGGTTTGGCTCTTAGTAAGTGGTACTTTGTTCTTGGCACAGCTCTTTTAAGCAGAAGAGAGTTAACATCTAATAGTTAATCCCAGCACTTACAAACAGGTTTCTTACATGGAAAGTGACAGAATTTTGCCTTGTGCAGTGTTTTTAGTGTCAGGAAAGCCAGTCATGATGAGAAACTTCTTGTACCATGCATTGTATGCGTAAGTAATAGAATTTACAATCCTAGATGTTGAAAAAGGAGCAGGTAGCTAAAGTAAAAGTAAGATGATAAGCTTTTATACAAATTAAAAATAGGTGAATGCTTTGCGTTTTCTAGTTATAACTGAAGAATTTCAGTTGAGGAAACTCTTAAGTTAACCAGTGTGCTGAGGAATAGGTGCGGCTGGTTGGGAGAAGTTGGTCTTACTAAAGTTGAATAAATGAAAGTGGATGCTTTTTATCTGAGGAAAATGCATAAAGGAAATTACTCTCCTGATAGATACAGCTTCCTAAAACTTTAGAGGCAGATCACAGTGAAGAACTTGGTATTTTTCTGTACCCTTCAGTCTCCCAATGAGATTTACAGCAGCAGCACTTCTACCACCTCAAATGAATTTTCTTTAAATGTAACTGGTTTGCTTTGATGCTGGGGACGGGCACACGACCTATTGCTGTTGGGTGTTTAAGGTAAAATGAATGTCATTGCTACCTACACATTTCATTTTTTCATTTAAATTTCATAGTGGAATATGTTAAAACTGATTCTTAAACATCAGTGGTTAAGTGTTGGTTTTGTTTTGGTTTTGAAATGAAGATCCAGAATCCCACTACAGAGATTATTCTTGGTGAATATGTTTTTATTGACTTTGAAATGTCTTCCTAGAATGTGTTCTTTTTTGGTTTGCTTTTTAAGGACAGAATTACTTTTTGTCTTTGGCATTCAGTTGCAGGGTTTTTTAATGAATGTTTTAGAGTAAAAGCATCTTCCAAAATGTGCTACTGATGGTATTTTTTCTTATAATGTTGAAGTTAAAGATAGCAACTTGCTACAGTGTGTAGTAATTTGGGATCAACCCAGCCACTCTCCTTGATGTGTAGCCATCTGTATGATACTGTTCATACTGTACAATTCTCTGTCCATTTCTATCAGATTTTTGTTAGCTGTCTTTTCTTTTCCTACAAAGTCCTCTCCATTATTCTTTTTCCATGCAGAGGAAATGAGTGTTTGTGAATTATGGTAGAAATTCTTTGGTGCCTTTTTCTTACTCACAGGGATGCCAAAAAGAACTTGGTGTGCAGTGGAAAGCTTTGAATGATCTTCAGTCTGAAACATTAAGCTGATATCTAATCACACTGCTTAAAGACAAGAGTTCATAAATTAATATAGAAAAAAAAAATGAAACCACTTCATTGCCATTCCAGTGCCATTGAAATGACTTGTGTGAGATGGGTTTAGAGAAATATGGGTAATATTTGGTTGTAATTTGGGAAAAATAAGTGTAGTGCCTTAATGTTGTTTTCATCATTAGCCTTCAGACAGCTAGGTAACTTCATGCAATCTTCAGCTTCCAGATATTTTTCATTGGTATTTGTGATGTTATAGGTTCAGGTACTACAAAAAGAACTTGCAGCATCCACTTCTGAAGATACTCATCCGTACAAAGAAGAGCTGGAAACAGCCTTGGAACAGTGTTTTTATTGTTTATATGGTTTCCCTAGTAAAAAAAGCAAAGCAAGGTACCTAGAAGAACATTCAGTACAGCAGGTAAGATATGTATCATTTAATGTTAGTGGCATATCCTGAAGTGATGGAAGATACACCTTTGTTTAGTTTGAACGCCAAATATTGTATTTTGGGTAATGATTACTTATATTTCCTTGTAAAATTTATGTATTTTACATATTGCAGAAAATAAATGAATTCAAAGAAATGTGGAAGCCATTGTGAATATAAAGATATTTAAAGTGAAATGCTAGTGTAGTCTTACTCATAGTAGTGTGCCATTTTGAAGCTATTCACAAATCAATGTTATTGAGCCATGACTTTCCTGTTTTCAACAGACAAGACGTTCGAATTTGAGGAATATTAGAAAGGAAAAAAAGTCAGCTTGAGAGAAGAAAACTTTAGCAGCCAGCCCTGCAGTTTATGAAAGTGAAAAATGTCACTTAAAAATTATGCAAGTAAATTGTATTATAGCTTATGAAATCCATCTGGTAGCCTCTTATCAGAAATGTGTGAAATTCAGTTGAGTTTGAGAGAACATCTACAGAGTGCCTTGAGAAGAGCGTTGAAGTAATAAGAAAGGGACAGAAAAAGCAGGTCAGCAATCCTCTGCCTTGAAACAGCACTGATTTTGTTCATAAATCTCAGGTGATTTTTGCATTTACCAAATGCAAGTGATCATAGAATTAGAAATTATAATCAGTTTTATACAAGTAAAATAATTGTCTGGCTTTGTTGAACTGACATTTTAAAATACACAAATACTATTATGTTATTAATTGACTATTTGTGAATTCAGTCTATTAAACTTACCTGTTAGAAAAGAAAGATAATGAGAACATGGGAATAACAAAGAAAAAGGGATGTATAAGGATATTACCCTCTGCCCCCAAGCTCCTAAAATAAATGTTACATTTGGGCAGTTCTGGATGAAAAGGTTCTTACTGAAGTCACTGATAAATTGATGCTTAGTTATGTGACTTCCTAATTTTGAGCACAGAAGCAAGGTTTACTGTAAGGAATAAGATGAACAATAAAAAGAGAAAAACAGTCTGGCAAAGGAAAGTGTAATTTATTTTTTCCTTCCTTTTGGTTACTGTTTTCAAAACAAAAAAATGAAGGGAAAATGTGAAATAAGTTCTTAAATTAGAGAGTTTGAAGATTTTTGGGTCTCAGAATTTTGTCTGATTCCCATTTCATTTATTCTAACTGGAGTTTGAAATTGAAGGTGTAGAGCTTTTCTTATCCATATCTTACCCAAGATCTGTGTTGCTCAGGATATTTACGGCTGATTCTTGCTTAGAAACAACTTCTAAACAAGTAAAATGACTATTTTTCAGTGACATACACTGAATTACAGTCCAAATACCTTAGTCTTTTAAATCAGACTGTATGTTATATTGTATGTTATATATATATGGGCTGTATGTTATATTTATGAACAGCATAATTTAATGGTGCCTTTAGTTGTTTTGTTCTTGGGAGGTTTAATTAAAATGGTTTCTTGCTAGAGTAATACGTACATTCTCATGTACTAGAATAGTCATAGGAATTCAATAAACTTCTGATCGTGGAATTTGAGGTAATTTTTCTTCTCCTCTCATCTACCTCCCTCTTCAGGTTGATCTAACATGGGAAGATGCTTTGTTCATGTTTGAATATTTTAAGCCTAAAGCTCTTCCAGAATTTGATAGTTACAAAACCAGTACTGTGTCTGCTGATTTGGCCAACCTTTTGAAGAAGACTGCTACGATTGTTCCTCGAACAGACAAGCCTATGCTCAGCCTTGATACTGTATCTGCCTATATTGAAGGAACCTGCAGCAAGGTATAATTAATTGCTTTTAAAATGTATTGAGAGGAGTAAAAAATGTTGTTATTTTTACGTTGACTTTGAGATAGTTTGGGGAATCATTTATTCCATGATGTTGGATTTCCTCAGATAATTTAATTTAAATTAAATGACACCACCAAAATTTAGTCTTGGAATGGCAAGAGGTAATATTAATATGCAGTCAGTATGAGATGTTCATCAGTGTTTGTAAGTGCTCTGTGAATCTGTGGAATGCTGTCACTGTCTTCAGATTCTACCTTCATATTCTGTGATGAAAAGGCTACTTTCACTACAAGGAAGAAGCAAGTGTGCAGCTCCTTTAATGTGACTGTTTCATTTAACATGAACCTTTACTTTTCTTTATTCTCAGGTACCATCTCTCCCGGATGGTGCAGACTATTCTCCACCAGTGGTGACTGAGTTGTACTATCTTCTGGCAGACTATCATTTCAAGAATAAAGAACAGTCTAAGGCCATTAAATTTTACATGCATGACATTTGTATTTGTCCAAACAGGTCAGTATTATTGATTCCTCTTGCACATCATTCATTCTTCTCACTTCTTTCAATACTGAAAAGCAGACAACAAAAGATACTTATTTTTGTTTCAGGCGTTTAAAAACTAAAAAGCCTACAATCCATTATTACAGGTTTATTGTATAATTAAGTGCATTGGTAAAACAACCCAACAAACAAAAGACAAAACAAAACCTAGTGTTAAGTATTTGATTGTTTTGAAGTTAGAGCTGATAAATGAAATGATAAAATAAGAATTTCTGGAAGGGCAAGGACCAACTAATATTTCTCTTTTGCTCCTTTTGTTCTTTGTTTTGTCATGTTCATAGATGACAGGGAATTAAAAATGTCACTGCTTGTAATGTAGCTATAGCACAAATAGTGTTCTGTAGATGATTAACTGTTTAGGCTGATACCTTTTTAAAAGTATTGATCTTGATGCAAGTGAACTACTCAGAGAATACGAAATCAAGTAAAATATTTCAGAGATGCTTAAACATCTTGTTTCTTTATAATTTACAACTTACTGAAATACCACTAAGATTAAGCTCTACCATCTTAAAAATAAAACATGCTTTGAATAAAAGTCTTCTCAAATGAAATTAAATAATTTTTAATTTTACTGAAGTGTTTGCATGTAGATGTTAGCTTTCATTTTAGTTCTCCTTGAAGTTGAGAGCTCAGGGTCAGTGACAAACCCCTAGTTTGATAGATTTGAGACAAGAAAACTACTTCTAAATCCAGTCACATATCAGAGACAAAAGGGAAGGTGAAGGCACAAAGCAATTTTACATGTGAAATCTACAGAGGAAATAGCTGTAATTTAGTGTTAATGAATCTTCTTGTCTGGGACCTCTGATTAGCAGATTGCTAAAACTTGTGTTTGAAGCTTGATAAAGAAATTGCCACCCACCCATTTTTCTGTAGCTTTGATACTTTTATACCTAAATGCATAAATAAATGAGTGGAATGCATTTCACTGTATGATGTTTTGTTGCTCAAAAGGTGCTTTATCTGTTAGCATAGTATTTTTATCTTAGTCATATGAGATACTACATCTTCACATGTCTATTAAAGTTCTCCTTCCATTCCCTTCAGGAATCACTTGACCCAGAAATAGGTTTTCAATTGAAATCAGCAAGTGATTGCAAGCAAAAAAAGATAGAACATTATGATTATTTCTTTGCTGTTAGAATTATAATAAAATTGAAAAATTTCAGGGCTGGTGACCTCAGATGTCAGGAGATTGTAGAATACAGAAGCTACTCTTCAGACTCTATCGTCAGTGAGCTCAGAAACACAGGACTAGATCCTAAACAGTCTTCATCTTTCATTAGTATTTTCCTACATTGATGCATTGTAGCTTTTGTGATTTTTATGTTGGAAAATGATGATGAGGATAAAGACCATTTGCAGTTCAGTCTAACAATACAAAATACCATAATGGCTGTCTGCTGGCCTACAGAAATGAAGGGTGACAGTGTTTAGACAGGGCAGGGTGGTTACTGAGAAAATAAGTCAATGGGAGTACTGCCATTAGAAGTACAGGAATGTTACTTTTGCGTGGCAGATAAACCTTCTTGTTTTATTTGACTTTCATGTGTGACATGACATTTGGCACAGTGCTTCAGTAGGAAACCATATCTAATAAGATCTGTTTGATTTAGGCTATAATGCCTCTGTTTCACTGTGAAGGGAGGAGGAGATGCAGAGGGCTTTTTTGAGAGACCATAAGACGGAAGGAAGAGAAAAGATATAACAGTATTAATCTTGTCTGTGCCATTCAATGTACTGTTTAGGGGGGGAAAGGTTTATGTGTTATGTTATGCTCTTGCTTGCATAGGTTTGATTCGTGGGCTGGCATGGCTCTGGCTCGAGCAAGTCGTATTCAGGACAAGTTGAACTCTAATGAGTTGAAAAGCGATGGCCCAATCTGGAAGCACTCTACTCCTGTCTTGAATTGTTTTAAGCGAGCCCTGGAGATTGACAGCTCTAATCTCTCCTTGTGGATAGAATATGGCACCATTTCTTATGCCCTACATTCTTTTGCATCTCGACAGCTTAAGCAGTGGAAATCAGAACTCCCCCCTGAAGTTGTGCAGCAGGTGGGATCTAACTGAGTGCACTAAGAAGTTTTAACTATTTAAAATGATATTTTCTAACATAATAACTGTTAAAATTAAATATTTACATGCTTTATACCAGATATTAGACTGTATGGCTACTTAGTAATGTTGGAAATTCTAATATTCATTCCTATAATCTGTTGGTGTCAGCAGTATTTAAAGGCTTTTTCTTTTTCCAGTGTAAAATTAGTTTGAGCCTGATCTTTGAATTAACTTTTGTAAAATTCTGGGTAGGGGAATTAGAATTACCTTATCTTTCTGTAAATGTCATACAATGTTTCCAGGAAAAGGTGAAATGCATACATATTCATATAGTGAAAAGATCAGGAGTTATTCTGATATCTGTGTCATCTGTCATCTCTTATATCTAAAGACATCCTTCCCCTCTTTTCTATGTTTTGAACTATTTACTTAAACAAAAGATCAAAATGTGGAGATTGATAGAATTTGCATCAAGAAAAAGTTACAAATTCATTATTTCTTTCTGCATGACAGTGCTGAAAAAGTTGAAGTTTATTGCTAAGACAAAGTGAACAATTCTGAATCCTCTCTGACAGGGATAAAAATTGCTAGAGGAAATGTTTTGTCTGTCTTTTTTGACCAGTAAACTCTATTTCTGCTCTAACTGTTCTCACTTAAAAATATTATGTAGTCCACAACTGGAGGCAGAGTGAAAAAAAGAAGTGCTGCTCCTGGGTGTCTGCTGTAAGTTGTAAAAAACTTTGAAGGTTTGAGCTGTAGAGAAGTGGTACTGGGAACATCCTTTGTTTCCAAGAGAACATATTTACAGCAAAGTGATGTATCTTGTGTCTGAGCATTGAATTTCCCATAGGCACTTATATAGTGTTTGACCCTCTAAGAAGAAAGATGATGTAAGCACTCGTATTAAAGGAGAAGTGGTTTATTAAGTAGTATATTTGAAATGACAACTAACAATAGGGGTTTCTTTCTGAGGGTTATTACATCCAAGAGCTCCAAAACTAACTATTCAGAAAATTATTACATTTTAATACATTTGATCTATCGAAACTCTGATGTTACTGTTTTGCGGCCTCTTGGCTGTGAGAGACTTGCTGAAGAATTCAGTTGGTGCTGGAGTTATTTCATATTATCAGATAAAAGGTACAATACAGAACAGCTATCTTAAGTTCTGGATGAAATTAGAATGTTTATTTAGGACTATTTGACTCTTCCATTTGAATATATTAAATCCACATATTTACTAAGAAAAGCTCTATCATAAGAAAAGATAATTTGGAACAATATAATCTCCATTCATCAGTAATGTGTTTCTCATACATAAAACCTTTATTATTCTCTTCTCATTACAAAATATTTAGGAAAGGAAAGGTTGTGTTACAGTTTTTGAAGTGCAACAAGTGCTGAGGTTACTGTTGTAACCCAAGAATTTAAATTAATCGATTTCTTTTTCAGAGAGAGAAAGTGACATGTATGCATCTTTTGATGTAGTTTTTTAGGTGACTTTGCTGGCAGTTTAATTTATGCTGCTGGTTTTAATTTCTTTGAGACATGGGGGGAGGGTATTCTTGCTATATTCAGCTCAAAATTATATGCACTGCGAGACGGATAAAATACATTGCTTCACAAATGATAATGGTCTGTGGTGGTTCTGGCAGACTTCAGCTGCAGAACAAAAGTGTCTTTTATTCTTTGATAATTAACAGCTCTGAAAAAGTGGAAAAATTTTTGTAGACATATATATTGGTTTGATACTTTTCAGATTTATATGCATATTTTTACACTTCTGTCTTACTGTTTTGTTCTGGTTATTTGTGTCAGCAGTTACTGAAATGAACAAAAACCTATCCATAAACACATTTTGTGTGTTGTCAGGGTGTATTTGATCACTTGGATATGTTCAGGTTGAAAGTGTTTAAATGATATGCCTTGTTTATGTGATTTTATACGCAGGAATATATTTCTAGAACCTTTCATCCCAGCATTCATGTATTCTCAACACTTTGCTCAATCACAGATGGAAGAGCGTCGGGACAGTATGTTGGAGACAGCCAAGTTGTGTTTTACGTCAGCATCTCGCTGTGAGGGAGATGGTGATGAAGAGGAGTGGCTTATTCACTACATGCTGGGAAAGATTGCAGAGAAGCAGAAACAGCCTCCTGTTGTCTATCTGCTGCATTACAAACAGGCAGGCCACTACTTGCATGAGGAGGCTGCCCGATATCCAAAGAAAATACACTACCATAATCCACCAGAACTTGCCATGGAAGCGTTGGAGGTAAAAGAAAGTTAAATATGTAGGTTTGAAAACCTTGTTCTCTACAGATAACAGAATACCAGTTATTATTAGTTCATATTATTAGGCATAAGTACATGGTGCTCTGCACCTGGGAACATTCACAGGAGTGACTAGAGAATAAAATGGGTCATGTTAGTCAGGCTGGTTTTGTTTAAAAGACAGTTTATGTATACAGTCTCAGTACTGGACGGGCATACAGAAATCCCACTTCTGGATTTTGCTGTACTCAGTTCATTAGTCAGCTTTTATAAAAATTAAATGCGTAGGTTTCAGAAGCATCTCATATCTGTAAAAGCAGAAGTTCATGTAGGAGTTGGAATAGTAATCATGCCTTTGCTTTTATTGTGTTGGCTGGTAAAAATAGTGGGTCTGGAACATACTCAGTGGTGCTTTGCCTCCAAGCAGACCAGGCCTACTATCATTGTTGTATTCCATAGGTTGCATAAAATTTTTACAGTGTTCACTGTCTTGTAATTTATAAGCAACTTTCAAAGGCAAGAGAAGTCCTACTCATGTAAGTTTAGGTAACAGATGACTGACTGTACTAAATCCTTTGGTTTCTTCAGAGAAGAGCCTCATACTAGGTTGCAGAGTTACGAATTCTCTACTGACCAAATGGAGTTTGGTGTTTTCTAGGTATACTTTCGACTTCATGCTTCTATTTTGAAACTTGTGGGGAAACCAGACTCTGGAGTAGATGCAGAGATACTAGTTAGTTTCATGAAAGAAGCTTCTGAGGGACCATTTGCCAGGGGTGAGGAGAAGAACACCCCAAAAGTTGCAGAAAAGTGAGTGTTAATTTCCAAGAGTATCCTCTGAAAGCATACTGATGAATACTGTAAAATAAACTACTGCAGTGAAGTTGAATGAAATGTGAACAAAACAACATGATTAGAGTTAATTCTAATGCTTGCAGTTTTCAGGTATCATGAACAGTAAGATTATATGGTGTGTTGAGATGTTCTCAATAATTGGCCCGGTGCAGATGAAAAAGGAACAAAAGAGAACAATTTTGATCTTGTGACCCATTTTGAAGCCACTGGGTTTATTTCTTAATAAATTTATTTTTTTAATCAACTGATAAGAATGCAAAAGCAAATGGCTTTTGTTTTAAAGGATAAGAGACTTTAGTCCTCATAATTTGTCTTATTAACAGCTACAGAATGTTTTACTACTGACCAGTGGCAATGCAGGAATATAACCTGTACTAAAAATTCATCGTTTACAATTTGTTAGTAAGATTTGATGACTGTATTGGGAACACTGTAAGAACACGTAATCTCCTTTTGTTCTTTGTGTGTGTCCTTAATATGTTAACACTATTCTTTTTCTTGCCTGTCCCAGGGAAAAAACTTGCATGATTGATGAAGACTCTCACTCTTCAGCTGGAACAGTGCCAGGCCCTGGGACTTCCCTCCCCTCCTTCTGCGGTCCAGGTCTGACATCCCCACCTTACACAGCCACTCCAGTTGACCACGATTACGTCAAATGTAAAAAACCCCGTCAGCAGGCAACGCCGGACGGTACAGTCCCTGTTCTCAATACTGGCAGCACAGGGAGGTGCTCTAATCATGGGGGGTTTGAGCAGGAATGATCAAACTGCTCATTTTAAGGAGGGTGATGGGTCTGTGGTAACACGGGCAATATTGAAGCTCATAACCTCTATAAATACAGTGCTTTAAATACAGTCAGAGCTTTAAGTACGAAATTCAAAGTTGTCACCTGCCACCATTGGCACCTATCACTTAAGAGGAATGTTGATAGGAGCATGCAGCTCATTGAGTTTTCAGTGATTTTTTTTTTTATTCTTAATTTTTTTTTCTTCAGAGCTAAATGTCTGCTCTCATAAGGAAAGATGTGGGTTTAGTGTTTGAAGACTGCACACTGTTTCAGTGCCTTTGTGAAATGACCATGTGAAAATTTGAACTGACTGAAACAAGACAAATTGTTAAAAAGGCAAACCAAACCAATGTTGTCCTGTTTTTGAAGGAGGCAGGTGGCAACTATTTTGAATATATTGTGTATCAGCACGAAGTGATTTGCATGACAGTGCAGTAGACTTCATCTTTTAATTTTTCTTTATCATTTACAATGACTGGTTAGCAGCTCATCTCTATAGAATATGAAGTTACACGATAAGTTATTGGCTTATAAACGCAGAAGGTAGGGTGGTATCACAGTGCTATTGAAGATTTTGCAATATACATGTATAGTAAAAGTTAAGTTACTATTTAAGTAACCTGACATTATTATTTGGCTAGGAATTTTATTCTGATTCTGCTTTTCTAGCCATTTGTTTATCCATCTGGATCTCTATAAGTATCAGCACTCAAAGAGGAGTAAAGTGTCTGCAATATATACCTTAGTGTTGGTAGAATATGTCAGACCCCACAGAAAAGTTCTGCTTGATATGAATTTATTTCTGGAGGGTGGGCTGCTTCCTACTGTCATTTTCTGAACAATGGTGATTTTTAATAACTTTGACATAGTTTGGAGATGAATGTTTCCATGCCTGGAAACTCTGCAAGGTGAATTTCCCTAGCAAATAATTCTTGGTGAAACTGACAGATCTTTCATTGAACTAGAGAAATGTTCATTTTGTTTATTCTTATATTTTAATCAGGGATAATTTATTGGACTGTTCTGATATCACATGTAGTGTGTTAGTGTGAATGGATTATGTAGAGACCAGGCTCTTGTATTAGCCTTTTGATGTTTTTTGACACAGCAAACACAGAAGGGAGCAAATATTTTAATATTCTCTAAATAACATTCTCTGTGAGAAGCAATTCTGCTTAAGACTACATCTGCTTAGGTCCTGAAGACTGTTGAAATGTTCCCAGGAGATACATAAGCTAGATAAATACTCCAGTACATGTCATTAGTGCATTCACTCAAAGTAAGATACTACAGACTGTGACATGCTAATTGCCTGATAGCAGCAAAGTTGGCTCCTTAGCAAAGCCTGAAGGTGTGAGCCAAAGAATGTCTACCTCTGCTGGGGCTGAAGTAGCAGTTCTTGGGTCTGCTAGCTTAGCCTAACTAGGACTGAGCTTTGCTGCTCAGTGATTAAAATTGTGAGCCATTGAAAGAAGCAGAGTTAGGGGGGTCATTACAAAGGCTGTGTGCAGCCACGACAAGTAAAATTGCAAAGTACTGCATCATTCATGTTTTGTAAGTTGCTGGCACAACTAAATTCTAGATAGAGCATATTGGAGAGCCCCAGGAAACTGAAATATTTGCTTTGAGGCAGTTACAGATGGAAAGAGAGCTAACAGGTTGAACAACACTCAGAAGTCTTTCACTTTTATATTATTACATATACTGTGCTCCTCTGCCTGCATTTGCATTTTACTTATGTTAAAATCTGTACCTTTAAAGTAAAATGCTCTTGTCAGCTTACACTTGACATCACTGAAGAAAACTGGTGCCTGTGTTCCCGTTGTGCCATTCCTGAAGACAGCAAGAAAATACCCATGATTTGACTATTCTTTAGAGGTTCTTTTTTAACCATTCCTACAACAAAAGAAACTGTCTGTATTGTTGTTCACAAAACAAGTAATTTGGCCTAAATTCAGCCTAAATGTTTCTTCTTTCTGAGACCTGACAATACTCTTATTTACTCTTAACTCTGGTATAGATATTGTTCATCATCTATGCCATAAATTAAGAGCATTGTATGAGTCTTACCTACAAAGTTCTCTTATGTTACAACATGCAAAACATGCTAGTTGGGATCGCTGTCATTGCTGACCTATGAGAACTCTCTTGACCATTTTTGTGTGCTATGCTTCAAGGAAACATGTCCTGTGAGGAGGGAGAGAAGGAATTGGGATGGTTTGTTTAAGGAGGAGAATACCACTGTAACCTAAATAGTTTTGAAGGCTGTACAAAGAGTTAGAGGCAAACCCCCAGGATTTCCTTGTCCATATGAGACAGAACAGGTGTTAGACTTAAATTGCATTTTCAGTCTGCACTGTTAGATTCAGTATTTCAATCAAGATTCAGATTTCAATCTGGACTAACACTATTAGAAAAGAGTGTTAAAGTAGTATTAGGAAGTACTACTTAGAGAAAAAAAAAGGTGAAACACTGTAATATGTTCCTATGGATAGTACAACACTGCAACACTTCAGCACTCGAAGTCTTTGAAAAGTGACACTACATTGGCCAGAGATGATGGAATTGCAATTTATCCTGATGGAGAAAGGAATGGGCTAGATGAACTCTTGTAGTTCCTTCTGAGCCCTATTTTTTTCTATTAAAGTTATGTTTTGGAGGTGGTGTTTGGGTTTTGTTTGGTTTTGGTGTAGGATATTTTTTAAACAAGATACCCAGCCGTGTGCTTTCTGGTGCAGCAAATGATCTCATTGCAAGCAGGAGAGAATTACTGTACCACCAGCCATCTTTTCTTGAAAATAATGGGACTTTGATCTTCAAACATTCATCTGTAGATAGGTAAAGCTGTGAGGGCAGGCTTATTTCAGATACATTATATTCAAACGAATTGTTCTGTAGTTCTCCATCACATTCTCCTGGTGAAAAAAGAAGGCTGGGATATGCAGAAATCACTGTTAAAGCCGAGAGTATTAAAAGGCTTTATATCCAGTCAATGCTGGTAATACTAATTTTAAGTCATATGTTTAATAGGAATGGGAGAAAGGAACCAATAAATAACAGCTTGTAAATAACTAAACTTCTTTTTCAAGGAGACAGAAGTATTGCTGAGTGGCAGCTGTTATTTGCTGGCTGACTAGCTGCTGTCATGTGTGTAAAGTAGACAGCTTCCTTTCTCTTTTCTTGTCCTTCCACTCAGCAACATCTTTTCCTTCCTTCTGTTAATCCTGTCTTTCCTGTCATCACCCGTGCCTGTTGCTGTTTCATAACTCTCCAAATTGAAAACTGGTGTTTGATAGTAGAAACCTGAGGATTAAATTCTCTTTATTTTCCAAGAGCAAAGTAGGAAACAAGAAAAAACAGGAATTCAGAGGGGACCAAGACTATTATTATCTGGCATGTCACCATATTTGCACTACTAAATGGCCAGTGTTATATACCAAACCAGATATGCTCATTGTCCTCCTTTATACAGGCTGGATGTATGTAGTCAGTGAAAATCAATTTCAGTACAGACTTCAAGCAGTTTAAATGTGCTCAGAAAGCAGTAAAAGTATTTAAAAAAAAACAAAAACAAAAAAACAACCCAACTCTGAATGAGAAATTTGTTTCCCAAAATGTGAACTGGGAGATTGTTGTGAGGTCTTTTTGCTGTACTATGCCTTCATTGTGTTGATACCCAGTTCCATAGTGTGGTGGTGTTGCAGGTGATGTATTCAGTATCCATTGCTATTGCAGTGTTAAAATGTCATGTTGCTGAAGTCTTCATCCATGTCATGTAGTATGTTGTGTGTAGTTAGATGTAATTGTCCTTTTTTGTGTTTGTCTTTGCCTGATTGCTTTTGCAACCAATATTGCCCGTGCTGCCTCTAACCTTTATACAAATCTCTGTTCCCCAGGCATCCTCTTCCTGCTTTTACCTGTCACGGCTTGCTTTTAATAATTGGCTAAACCTGCATGATACA
>JBCJKH010050638.1:14144-27964 GCA_039877255.1 Loriculus beryllinus | reverse complement strand
AGAGTTAAGCTAAAGATTAAGGGGGAATTAAACCCCATTGCCTCTTGCTCTGTACTTAGTGAATATGAAGAGCAGTTACTGTATTTTTTTTTTTGGTTAATTATATATATTTGGAAATTTTCCTTATCATTTGGAAGTCCAGTTCTCCCAATGGTTTTATTATATGCCATCTTGGTTTTTCTTCTCCTCACCTCTGAATTCATTCTACTCAGTGTATTTTTTTTTTTTTTTTAATCTGAGTCCCAAATAATTAAGACACCATAATTAAGCTTAATTTTCATTAGTGCTCAGTAGAACAGGAAGACTCATGTATTTTTTTCTGTTGAAGTTACTGATTATACATTCAAACGTGCTAGTTTGCTGAATTGCTTTTACAATAGCATGACATTTTGGCCATTTCTGGTTTAAGTATCACTACTTCTTTAGGGATTCCAGCACATGTGAATATGTGTGCTGGGATACTTACATACACTTTCTACTGCTGATCTTGTTATCTTTTAGATACTTAGAGATGGATTTACTTATGCTCAGATAATTCTGTGGAAAATGAAGGCCAGCTGACTAACAGCTTTGACCTTTTATCCTTTGCAGAGTTAGGTACTACACTTTGTTTTCTATTCCCTGGAAGTTTACCCATCCTCTGTGACTTCTGAGAAATTAATACTAATAACTGGTGGCTGCTGCTAATTTCTGAAATACTCCAGTGTTTTCATCAAGCCCACTTAGTCTGAAAGCAACTACTGCATTCAAGAGGTCTCTAAAATAATAGGAGGTTGTCTCAAAAGTAGAGTCTTTTCAGTTATTAGAGTCCAATGTTAATATCATGAAGGTTATTTTTTTATATAGTTAACATATTGAAAGAAAAGGTGAATGAACCTGCATATCTAGACCTACCTGTCTTTTAGTAGAAACTTCAAATCAAAATAGCTAGCTAATTGTCAGGAGGTATTTCCATATGTTCCCCACAGGGAAAAGCTTCCCTGTCATGCATACATTTGAAATTTAACATGCTAAATCATTGTCTGATTTTGCATGCTGAGAAGTTAGTGTAATTTCCTAGTGATCTGACAGCACTGTCGCATACTGGTCTGGCAGTTCTTGATCTACGTTCTAATGCTTCATCTGTCATAACCCACCCATCAGAACTGACCTGCAGGCTTATGGCAACATTTGGAAATGGGCAATTTTATTTTTTTCCCTAGATGAGTAATTCAGCTTCTTTGCCACAGATGCCAAAACTTTCCTTAAAAAAAAAAAAGTCAAGGGAGTTACTGTCAGTCTTTTTCCTGATGTCAACTGGGAGTTCAATAATATCCATTTGTACCACAGAAGGTTATTAAAACTTCATAAATGAGTCATTTAAAGCTTGACTGACCTCTCTTCAAAAGCCTTCTCTTCCCATTCTTTATAATTATATTCTTTCTTATATAAAACTTGTCATTATTAACCAGCTATATAACTTCCAATTAGGGAGCAAATGCTGTTCCCCTATTCTTTTTCAAGAGAGTTTTATTAAGATCTGTTCACTGAAAGGGAAGGTTTTCTTTGTGTGGTGGTGAAAAGCCTATGGAGGGCATCAAATCTGGTTTAATTTTGTTGGCATTCTAATAAGCAGAATCTGATTTGCAAATTGAAGGTTTGCAGAGGGATTTTTTTCTTGATAAAATAAATTCATAGGAGGCCCTTATCTCTCTCCTGAACAAGTGCAATTCAGATGGAACAGAAGAAATTTAATTAAATTATCAGCTCATCTCAAAGCAAGGGCTTTTTCTTTTTTAAGATTTTCTTTTTTGATCTTATCAAGAAAAGGAATGACTAAGAATGCAGTGGAACTCCCTAGACAATAGAGGTAACATGCTTCTCAGTTAAGCTATTCCTGTATCTTCAGCAGAAACTGGATATTAATCCTTTGGGCTGCAGAATTGGAGACAATTGCCTAGATTAGAATTTTCTGTTGGATACTGAATTATGTTGGCACAATATTACAGAAAATGCCAGTTTCCCATCTCATTGGGAATACGCATGCATCTTCCTGTTGGAGATATGAAGCTGTGGTTTTTAGGCATGCAGGGTTGCCTCTTGACGTAAAAGAACTTGGGATATATCAGGCAGGTTCCAGACGTAGGTGGAAGTTTTTCACATGGCTGTTGGTTCTGAAGCGTGTATTTTATCCCCCATGATAAAGTCATGATAAGGTACCACTGTAATGTAGTCAGCAGCCAGTGTACACTACTCCAGTTTGTCAAGGCAAAATCACTTCTGTTCTTCTACTGCCTTGACGTCCAAGAGTTTTCCTGTCGACTAGACCTAGTTTTTTGATGGATTGTTTATTTGCCATATCAAATCACCTTTCAGAACATTTGGTGAACAGCATCTAACATCTGCAGGATAGATGGCATCAGTGATCACTCCTGTAAGCGTTTGCCCTCTAATGATACTGATTTTTCTGTCCTTCATGAGTAATTTTTATCACTATTGTCGTTCATGGCCTTCTCTTGTCACTTGAGCTTTGCTTGCGTCAGACTCAAAATCATACTGGGTGCTTTTCAAGGGAAATGGCACAGTAAACAGAGGAAATTTTAAAGTCTATATTAGATGAAATATTGGGTCCTTAGTCTAACTGATTTTGAAAGTTGAGCATCATTTCTTCTGAATCAGATTCCAGGGTAATATTCTAAGAAGAAAGTGGTGGGGCAGGGAGCTCTCTGTTGCATTAGTGTTAAGTAGTACCTAGGGAAAGAAGACGGGTTTTAATTTCTTAGCACAAAGGGCTGAGATGAAAATGATTAGTAGACAAAAGAAAATACCTTTTAGACAACAGAATTGGTGGTGGTTAAGGATCCTGTGTTGCATTTGTCAGAGGCTTGCAGAGTGGTTGCAGTTTGATGTTGCTGTTACTAAGATGCAAGTGACAGCTTGGTGGGTGTGAAGTGGTGCATTCCTTCTTTATCTTTTTTGCAGAGAGGAGTCAGGATAGCACTGCAGCAGTGCTGTCTGACTCCAGTTCCACACAGGATATGTTTAATGAGCCTGCCAGTTCTCAAGACAGCCTGAGGAAGACTTACACAGAGAAGAGGATTTCTACTACCTGTGCTGATGCTGTGATACCCAGCAAAGAGACCCTGGGATCTACAGAGGAAAAGAGTATGCCTGATTTAATAGATAACATCAGCTGGTATATGATCATTAAAATGTTTCTTGCACTGAAATATGCTGCAGTGAGACTGAGGATTTTAAGTAGGCGTTACTGCTGCATGTATATGTAGCTTAAAATAGGAACTGTGCTTTGCTTCTGTGACCATCATTCCAGTTTGTACTACCTGTTAAACCTTACAAAGACAAGAATAATGATAAACTGATGTGTGTGGTGGCCCTTTGATTGGCTTGCCCTCTTCTAGATTTTTATTTACTCTTTTTCTCAATGTTTCCAATCCCTAAATAATTTAAGGAGTAGTCATTAGAAGCTAATCTCAAACAAAACATTTTTTCTTTTCCCTAGGTATAGATGCCCTTTCTGTTCTAGCCAGTAGCAGCTTGATATTCAGTACATAGCAGAGCACAATTAGTGAAATTAGATGTTTTATTCCATTGGATACTTTATTCCAGTGGAGAAGTGGAATTGCTGTCTACCAGTTTTCTCCATATATAATAGCACTAAGTGTTCTGTATTCCACTGGAAAATTTGTTTCGATATCCATTAACTGGAATTTCCCTTTGTCTGATGTTTGCACAGTTGGATGTGGCAGTGAATAAAGACGCCGGATTTCAGTAGGAAAGACAAACAAGCCCAGTGTATGATTTTTGCCCACCTTTCCGTGCAGTGCCTGTTTGAGGCCTGTTAAGTATTTTTTGCCAGTTCATGCAGTTAAAAAAAATTCATCTGCATGTAGCAGGCATGTGTTCAGCAATAATGAAATGTGGAAGCTCCAACTGCAATGGATGTTTAATGAAGTAAGATTTGGTATCCTCTGAGAAAAGATGGGTCAGTTGAACTGAGTTACCGTAGATGGAACTGTAGGTTCTACAATGTTCAGAAGACCAGGTTAGCTGCTCCAATCAGTCTGTCCAAGCCTAAGTTATGTTCTGGAATTGTGTTCTTCTAGGTAAATTGTTAAGAAATATATTTCACTTGCCAGGATGACTTTAGTTTTCTATTCTTTTTTCCTTTCTTTACAGTAGAATTTTACTGAATTACACCTTTATTTTGTTGTTGTCTCCTCTCCACCCCCATCTTCCAACAATATATAAAATCCTGCATTGTGTAAGGTATGCTCAGAGGAAAACCTAAAAAAGAGAATGGAGAGATCAGTCTGTGGTTCTGTTAATGAGGTGAAGGTTACTTACTCATTGAACATCAGAATAGTCATATTTTTTCTCAGGAACCCCTCAGTATTTCTGTCTGTGCTTTAATGAAGAGAAGGATTACAATTTGTTGCATTTATTTTTTGTTATTTTGTATATTTTGTTCTCCAGTCTGTAATTTTCATGAGCACTTTTGTCTTCTTTTAATGTTCCAGTTGCAGGAAAGTCAGAAGAGCTGCTGGAGATCTCAGAATCTTACCACCCTGCTGAGCCTACAGGCCAAAAGATTCTGGTGGAGTCTCAGACTGCTTCTGGCAATCCCATCAAAGCTACAGTCCCCACACCCTCACAGTGGGACTACAAAAAGAAAGCTGAACCTAGTGGAGATACATCTGAATTTCCTCATGGCCTGCCAGCAGACCTTGAGGAACAGCGGAAGTTCCTGACAGAGCAGTGTATTGCCTCCTTCTGTCTGTGCCTCAGCCGGTTTCCACAGCACTACAAAAGCCTCTACAGACTGGCTTACCTGTACACATACAGCAAAACACACAAGGTGAGCAAACCACTGGCACAAGAGCCGACTAGCTGTGTTTGTTGCCTGAATAAGTGAACTGTATTGTCATTCCTGCTAATTCAGAAGTCTCAGTGTTAAAATACCTCAGGTGAGTTTGTTTTGCAGTTTGAATTGGAAGTGTGTTTTGGGTTGGAACAGCTCCTAGATTGTCTGATTCATGTGTGTGAGGCCAGTTGAGTAGAAAGCTTCTTTTTTATTACTGAACTAGGTAATTTTTGTCATTCAGCAGAGAATTACCTTTTAGATATGTTACATAAACTAAGATGTTCTCACAATAATGGTAGCAATTATTTTACTGAATAAGCGGACTGAAAAGTGACTTGAAAGCAGCAATTCGTTAGTACTGGTGTAAACACAGCATGTGACACAGATTTTCTGGGTATCTTGGGTCTTTGTAGAATGAAAGTTTTCCTGCTGTCAGAGAATAGAGGTCATCTTGAGCAAGACAATTATTTACAGCTTAGAAATCACTAACTGAAAGTCAGTCAGAGATCCTGCTGTTCACGAGCTGGAGATTTTGGATTATCACGAATAACAATGGTTTGGTGACTGTAATAATATCAGTTCCTGTTTGAGGGGAGAAAAAATAACATGCTTTCTCCAGCATGACCCTTCTTCATAATAAAATTAATTTTAAAAGCATTCTGTTATGCGTTATCATTGGTTTGGTTTTAGAATTATGTCTTTTACTTCTGCATATTTCAGTTATTATAATAATTTGTCCTTCTGGAGTATCAGTAAATTGTGTATGAACAGTAGGTTGAAATTATCGGAGTTATTTCTCCAGTTGCCATAATGAAGGTTTGAACTCCCAGATTTTGTATGTGGAAGTCTTGTGTTATGTCATATGCTGCACTGCATGGCTTCCTGAATTCTCTCCCCACCAGTACTGAAGCTCGTGTGAATAACAGGGAAGGGGAGGGGATGGAAACAAATCGTGCCCCTTGCCTCATAGTAGAAAACATACCAAGAGCACTGCTGCGAGTTGAGCAGTAGCACGTCTTACTGATCTACTGAAAGGTGATGAATGTTACATTTGGCTGTTCAATGATTATCCAGAAAAAATACTACCATTTTGTTAAAGATAGTTTGTTTTGAAAACATTCTTACGCTGCTTTTATGTGGCAGTTGTTATTTTTTCCATGGAACTAATCATTAATAGGAGCCGTAGATTCCTGCGATCTGTCATTACTGTTGCTGACAAATGATTTTGTATCAACATACAACAAAAAAGGCTGCCTGTTTTCAATTTATTGGTTCAAATACCATGTCCTTGCCTGAGGAACTACTTGCAAAATATTTTCTTATTTTCTTTTTCTTCTTTTTTTCCTGTTTTTTTTAATTTCCTGGTGCAGCCTTTTCTGTTTTTTTTTTCTCATCGCCCTCCCTATATACATAACAACCAAGTGATTTGTAATAGTTTTCTGGTTGCATTACACGTTGTTTTCTAAATCCACCTCCTCTTGGAATTCAGAAAAATTGAATTCTGCCTATTTGAGCCCAGTACTTATCAGGTGGCTTCAACTAGGGCATTGTTGGCTTTTACTGTCCTGTTTTATGACGAACAACTACTTAACACCGCAAAAAAGAAAAAGCTTCCCACTGATATATGTACCCTGCATACTTTCATGAGGTTGTAATTTTCTTTCTTTGATGACTCATTCAGGCTTTTGTAGAGCAATGTCAAATGTCTGTGTTCTAATGGTACACTAATATGTCTTCAGTAGGAGTTATACTCCTGAACAAAGTTAAACCGCAAAATGCAACTATGCATTTTCAGCAGTAAGTGGAGTAAGAAGTATGCTTAGATATAATGTTGATAAGCCTGATTTCCAAAAACAAGATAAATTACCTCAGGTGGAGTTGCTGTGGGGGCAGAGGGGATTGCTGGTGGATTTTAGAAAGCTGAAATTGATTTTTGAATGCATATAACTTTCTTGAAAAATCCAGCATTTAAGCACCAGTGCCAGGAATTTGTGTGAAGAATTTAGACTGATGGCCAAACTTCATGGTTGGCTGGGAAAGGAGAGGATTGGCAGGTCTCCATAGTGCATAGAAAAACAAGTTTTCATATGCAATCTGGTTTCTCCCATTTTACAGTTATTACTGGTTTCGCTATTGCAAGATTATTAAAAATAGTTGTTCAGTGCTTTTTTTAACATCTTTTCAAAAACTTTCAACATTTTGTTTGGTTTCCCCCTGCTTACTATTTGGAGGCTATTTCTCTTTGTTTTATCCTGTTATCAGAGCAAATCTGTACATAGCTGGTTTTTGTTGGAATATGTGCAGGAAAGTAAGGGTGAAATTTCAGAAGTGACTTCACTGCCAGCTTGGGCAGTAGTTTTAGTTTCCCATTCACCTTGTCTCTGTCTTGAAGTACACTCTTTATCCTTTTGGGATTTTTACCTTCAGAATGAGTGTTGGCACAGTTTGGAAGGAGAAGACAGGACTTGGCAAGATGCAGTTTGTCAATAAAACTAACAAGGTCTGTGAGAAGCATTTGCCTTATGGTCTGTCAGGATCAGTGTGTACAACTGGTCTCATACTCTGCAACCAGCAGGTTGTCAGGAAATAAAAATATTTACTTAGGTCCTTTTTTTATCTCAAAATCAAAAATACTCTGCAAGTCTTGGAAGAATCTGCTCACAAATACTGTTTGTATGACTTAGGGTTTTTTTAAGCTTGTATTTTCTGTTATGTTCATTATTAACAGAACCCTTAATGGGGAAATTAATGTCAGGTATAACATAATGTCAGTAGCATGGCAATTTAGTCAAACCAGGCATAATACATGTGTGTAAAAATGCATGTAAAAAGGTTATATATATATTTAATATATACATAGAAGACAGCCATAATCTGTCAGCATAATGGATGTAAGCAATTCAAGTTGCAACGGTGTGGTAATAACAGTTCATTCAAAAGGCTACCCTTCAAGGTCAGTAGTCTTTTGGGGTTTGCTTTTATTTGATGAAGTAGCACCAAGTATTTTTTGAAACAAAGCCTTCTAACAGACTACAAAAGACAATAGAGGGAAAGATTAAGGTATAATAGGTTATTTTGTATACCTCTCAGCAGCACTTCGTGGAGTTTCCAATTTAGGTAGAAGTGTCTTCTGGCACCATTCTGTTAAGGTGTATCCATCTTGAGTGACTCAGATTTCCACTTGGTTGACCATAAGAGATTTTGCTCTTCAACAATGCTGGTAAATTTTTTTGTAAGTTGTTGTACCCTGCCAGTCATCTTGTCATTGAATCTTGGGGTGATAAAGATGTGGGAGGCAGCAGCTGAACTGGGAAGAGTACTTCATAATTGCCCTGAGTCAGACAGCCAAATCCAGCATTTCAGACTAGCAAGCAGCATGCCAAAAAGAATAAATCCTTTTTGCTATGTCCTGGATCCCTTCACCCACTCCTAATAACTTCATCAGCAAAAAACTAAGCAGACCAGACTCAGTGAAATCTAATGAGTTGAGACCTGTTCAGGCGTATTCGCTGGGAATAACTGAGCATGCTGATTTAAGGAGAAGGGTAGTGGAAAATCTCTAACTACATCTTTTATTCCTATTAGTTTTGATTGTGTGAAGTTACCGTGTAATTGGCCCATTTGTCCGAATGATCTTTTTTCTTCCTAGGTAGATTACTGTCATCGTTTTGTTCAATAAAAGCCTCTGAATTATGTGTACCAGATGCATGCCTAAGGATGGTCAGCGTAACATGCACAGGGGATCACCAGAGCATGACATGACACTCAATGGTCTCTTACCATTTTCATCATAAAACTTAGATTCAAGAATACATCCACAGCTAAAATTTTAGGCTGGGATTTTATATTTAAGCTTTGTGGTGGTGCCTTGCTTAAGGTGTTTGGCTTTGTTTAAGTTTCAGATTGCCACACATTAGGCAATTTTTTAGTTTGTTTGCACACTTGAAATTTACTTAAGTTTCCTGATGACTGGCATAAAATACAGCATTTACATGCTGGATCCTTGGATGTTACAATAGGCTTATTTTTGCTGGATTCTCTTTGCTGGATTTTATTCAAAATAGGATGACTTTCATGGAAGACCAGGTTTCTGTAGGGGTTTTTTTCTGTATCATATTTTCTTCTGTGTGTATTTCAAAGTATTTTGCAGACTTAGGTTTAATAAGATTACAGAAATACATATTACAAAAGAAGTACCATAGGAAGAAGTTAGTGTACAGTTAAGTTTACATACTTTGCTTTCTCCAGTCTTAATTAAATTTGACACTGAGTGTTGATAATTAAATTTTCTGGGTCCTCTGACTAACCAGAACGTACCTCGTGATGTTTATGAGTGTACATGTATTTGTTCCACACCAAAAGAAATCTCTGCAAATCCCCTTGACTGTCGTATGCCATAATCATGAGGATCCTGTAGAAGTACCTATATCAGCTCTCTGAATGAAGGATTTTTGACATCCATAAATATCTGGTTAGGATTTCCAGTGTTCCAGCCCTCTTGCACTTAAATCCATAATCAGCATTTTTCTGGAGGGGATGCTCCAGTTCTGGTAAGACATTGGAGATTTCTGCATGATTACTGTCATTAGGACAAAAGCACTTACGATTGAGCAGGGGTTTTACTGTTTCACAAAAGCCTTGCAAAGAAGATAATCAGGAAGAAAGGATAAGAACTTTGATAATAACCACCCCCCCAAATTTTTTAATTTTAAAAAAAAGGAAAAGTTCTAAGTGGAATATACTTTGGATATGATTTAATCAAATTTATGATTCACAAAAGTGTATTTCTAGCCCACAGAACACAAAGCAGAATTCAACGTTCTCCTTTGTTTCTGTGAACCACACATCTTCCTCTTCTTTATCTGCTCTGTACTGAAGTTGTCTCTAAAAAAGCCAGTCTAATGCGACTTGAATGCTAATTTCTAGAACTGAAATAAGAAATTACTTAAAGCAAAACTTCCATCAGTGAAACCTTACAATTAATAATTGTCCCATCTGTTACTAATGTGTTGCCTGGAGCCAACAGCTGTCCCTAGTTCTCAACTACACAAGAGATGTTCATGTATTGAACTCTTAGAGGCGGAGTGCTTCTATAAATTTTTGATTGTTGTCTGTCATTTAATCTCCTGTTGATACATTCTTGTTAACTCACTAAGCAGTATTAACCAAATTTGATGACAGGCATGGAATTTTCCAGAGAGGTTAAGTGAAATTACATGGAGGGCAATGGCTGGCAGGGATAAAAAGCTTGAATTCTCCACCCCACTAAAAGACTGTAGTTTAAGCCTAAAGCTCTTCTGTTAGGCCTGGACTAATGCTTTGCAGGTTATTAGCCCTAGGGAAGAGCTGAGGGGCATTTTCCAGAGTGTGTGTGTAGGAAAACAAGGGGCTTGTTTTCTTGGGGGCCTGGTCTGCAGAATACCCAGGACAGAAAGTTCCACTGTTTGCTGAGAAACTTTATACTTTTATATGTAAGTTACTTTATACTGAGCATTAAAATTCAGCTTTTAACAAAAAAAATAATAATTAAGGTGTTTTAAATATACCTGTAGTTTGTGTTTCTGTAGGTAATAGGAGCTGGAGGGTGGATCTCAATGAAATGGAGATAGGTTAAAAAAAAAGACAAGAAAACAGAACTTGATGGTATGAGGCTGGATTCAGCAGCTGTGGGGGACTGACTGGTGTGCTGGGGCTGATTACTCTGGAGAAGCGAGCTGGCTTTCTCTCTGCTGAGGGATGTCTTCTCCAAATCACATGCCTCCACAAATACTGTTGTAACAGCAACTATGTGGAAAATGAGAAATGAGAATGCATTAATGAATAAAAGCAAGTGAGTGCTTTGAAATTCTACCTCTGGTGGCATTTCTGTCCTCTGCCTGCAACTCACCTGCCCCTCTTTGTCCACAGAACCTGCAGTGGGCCCGCGATGTGCTGCTGGGCAGCGGCGTCCCCTGGCAGCAGCTGAAGCACATGCCTGCACAGGGCCTCTTCTGCGAGAGGAACAAGACAAATTTCTTCAATGTAAGTTTACAGAGCTGATAAACACACCCCTACTTTCTCAGCCATCATTTTAACACCTGCTTCTCATTTGGAAGGTTTGCAAAGGAGCAGTAATGTGAAATTCAGCAAAGGAGCATTAAGAAAGCCATGAGAGGCTAAAGGAGAGGCAGAATTGTATCATAGAGAGATTTACTGTGATTTTCCTCTCTTGAAGGGAACCACATTAGAAGGATTATTTCTGATGAGCTTGAGTTATGCATCATTTACCATGCACTTGATGGCTGAGCCGTCTATAAAAATTCTAATTCCATTCATCTTAATTATCCTCCTGTTTACTGATTCTCAACTAGACTTGCACTTCTCATGTCAAAAAATAGTGCTTGTTGCTCTAAGAAATCTCTGGGCTTGGAAGGAGCTTTGTTGTGTTATCTTTTGTAGTGTGGCTCAGCAGAAAGAGTATTTCCAAGTCCCCTTACCACACATTGAGTGTGGTAGCAGCACTACCGTATAGATTGTCTCCATGTCTCTGATATCTTTCCGTCCACAGGGGTGTCTGTGCCTCTCAGTGACATGGAACACAGAATACTTCTCAGATTTACATGAACATTTATCTATCAGATTCCCTACTATGATTGCCATTTAATACATTGCTGCTATCCTCAGTATCCCTGGCTTTTCTGTGGTATGTTCTAGGTTTCTGTGCCCTTAATTTCTTTAGGATAGGATTCTGTAGCTGGTTTATGGCTTGTGTTGCGTGGCGAGAACCTGGAGATATGCTGTCTTTCTGGACTATATATCTGTTACATGGTTCCCTATGATTTGCAGTGAGAGAACTTTATGTCTCTCCTTTCTCATCCAGTGCTTCTGATTTAATATTTTAATTGTGAAATTTATTTCCATTTTATATCTGTTGACATCGATCTTCATTATCTCTGTATATTGTGTTAATTAGCACTTATGTGAAAACTTCCATTTAGTATAAGGTAAGTGTTCTTCTCTGATTATATGGGTTGAACAACTAAGGAATACTGACAGTGGTTCAAATTGTATCATGGATCAGTTTGCAAAAGGAGCTTCTGTATCATTCCATCTTTCTGGATAGAATTTGTGATTAACAAATACTGCCAGCCTGATAAGGTATAGACTAAACAGTTGGGACCAGATTGATGACTACATGGCTTTGTTGTGGTTATTTCCCTGCAATATGTGCCTGCTATCACTTTAAGGGTCCTGCAGTGTGATAAACTCATCAATTGGGTGAATACTTTGGCTCAGATCCAGATAACACAAGTATTGTGGAAGTTAATGGAATTACTCAACATGCTTGAGTCAGGTGTGAAGTTTGTGTGATCAAGTCTGACTTGTTCACCATTGCAGGGTTAAATTGCAAGTATCTTGTGTTTTCATGTATGAGGAATATGAGCAGTAGTAAACTGAGCTGTGAATATAAGGGAGTGTTTCTACTTGAAAATGTGAATTCCCAGGGAGAGATCACTGGTTGAAATAAATTATCTCTGGGTTTTGAATGCTAATGTTAGATAATTTAATTTAAAGATAGATTCCTTTGTATGGAAACGTGGATGTTTCTGGCATTATTTCAACAATCATTCCTTATTCTACATATTGATCTTTTTATACTCTGAAGAATGAAAAGTGCTGGTTGAGGTACTAGACAGCTGTATAATAGTGCTGTTTTCTAAACCAACAAGAATTTAATTCCCATCATTTAATATTATTACAAAAATAAATGCACTCTGAAATAACTTTCAAGAAAAGCTATATGCTAGCCCAGTGCAGTATATTGGCAATACAGTTAGAAGAGAGAGAAGATGTGTGAAAATGATGTTCTCAGCTTGAACTTGGGTCTGCCAACAGATGAAGATAATGTTAGTGAGGAGTGCTCCTTGTAGATTGCTGCCTCCAGACTTCAGAAATTGCAGTTTGGGGACTCAAATCTAGTGTGCCTCACCTACAGTGACAGTATAACCACCACATGGAGTGCCTCAGACAGCAAAACAACTTGTTGAGGCCTTTGTGAATCAGTATAGTATCTTAACTAACTCCTGTATGCGTGTAGGTTAGGTCTTCTTGTTAACAAGTACAGTGTACATTATGAGTTTAGCATGACAAAGTATTTTTGTTGTCTCATTTTTTACTCATCTATATTTTCAAAATACTCTTCAGACACAACCCTGTGTGGAACATGTGGCAGTCATCCAGTGCAGATGACACAGACAAAGCACAGTGAGAAAATCCAGATCCAAGAGAAAGGGCTGCAAGTGTCCTTGGAAAAAAAAAAAAAGCTGTTAATGTCATCTGGCATTCCAGAATTGGGCAAACCTAAATCTTGAACAACTTGAGAGAAAAATATCTTAACACTCTGTTGACTTTGTCTGGGTTAAACCTCAGCTAGTTTGGTCTCATGCAAAGCTGCTAACCAGGGAGTGGGTGAGCAAATGTACTGCAGCATATGGGTCAGTGCTCAGATACAGACTTGTTATCCACTGCATACAGGTGGTGGCACGTGTGTATGTGATGTCCCTGCTAGTGTCAAGACAGGTGATAAAACAGAAATTGTAGAGCTCTATGAAAGTAAGTAGTTGCACCTAATCTTAGAAATTAAATGGCCAACCTTAAGATTTTCTATGATTATGTCCTCCAGGGTTATTTTCAACAGAAACACTTTGCCTGAAGCATATATTTAGTTCCATAGAATGCATTTGGTTTTATTTTTTAGAACTCTTTAGCATTCATGGTACAAAATAGTTAAATGCATGTCGAAGTGGCTTTCTGTAGATAAATTACTATTGAAATACCTTTTTCTTCTGGAGCAAGTAGCACTTTTTTTTAATCTCTTGTACAGAATCATAGAATGATAGAATTGTTAGGGTTGGAAAGGACCTTAAGATCATCCAGTTCCAGCCCCCCTGCCATAAGCAGGGACACCTCACACTAAACC
>JBCJKH010050636.1:0-30182 GCA_039877255.1 Loriculus beryllinus | reverse complement strand
CCCCAGGGCAGCTGCAGGCCTGTTGTTTGGAGGAGGTGAGTCCCTGTAGCCAAATAAATGAAGCTTCACCCTTAAAGAGCAGAATTTGGGATAGCTCAGGTGATGTTGAAGTCCACTGTTAGCCCAGCTGGAACCTGGTCCTGGGCACATTGTGCAGTGTGAGCAGCAGGAGCATCCCCCTGCTGTGGCACTGGGATGGGGCTTTGCCAGTGGATACCCTGAGTGCTGCAGGATGCTGCTCTAATGGGAGCAATGCTCTGCACCAGCTGAGTACTGTGGGACACCTCACAGCACCCAAGGGAGTCCTGAACCCCTGATTTGATTTGATTTTCCCAAATAACTCCCCTTGCTGTTGACAGGATTGACTGCCTGTGTAACATTGTTCAGCTCCAACGTTGTAGGTTTGAGATGCAAATGCAGGTTTTGGAACCAAAGGAGGAGCGGTGCCATTTTACCACGTTCTGCACTAATCCATCAATCCCAGGAGAAGGTGCTAATGCAGGCAGGGATGTCCTCGTCATGGCCATTTCACTTGCTGGGACATCAGCTACGAAGTCTGAAGCTAACAGTGAGTGGCAGTCACTTCCCAATGAACACATCTCCCATCTGTGGATTGAAAACACACACACCCCAGCGTCCCTGGGTCTCGGATTCTTGTTTAAGTGCTCCTGGCATCTCCTTCCTTTCAGCACTCGCTTCAGTTGGCAGTGTAATGTTTTTCTTTCTTTTTTTAGCATATTCCTCTCGGGAGGCTCCAAGCTCTGGGCTGGGACCTGAGAACACTCTGTTTGGAGAGCCTGATTATGCGCTGGGGAGATGAAGGATAATGTGGATCGGGAAGGATCTGGCTGAAAGCTCGTGGATTGGATCCAAACCCCTTTGCAGTTCTCCGCTCCATGCACCAAACATGTATTCTTGGAGATGGGTGTCAAAGGCACTGTTTGGCTTCAGAGAAGGAGGGGGATGAAGCTGGACCCACTGCACTTCCCACTTCATCCGCAGTATCGGTCGTTTGTGTCAGGCAGGAAAGCTCAAGAGGGCTTTAGAGGCTTTGGATTTTGATTTCCTTGTTTCACTTTGGCTTGAGTACAAATACACACAAGGACTTTGATCCCTCTAGATCACACTCTGCTTGAGCAGTGCCTGGCTGTGGGACAGGGCAGGGGGCAGAGGGGTGAATTGGGGCTGGAGCCCCAGTAGGGAGGTGCTGGGCAGCCCCTCAGCAGTGACTCCTGTGCTAACTGGTTTGTGCCTCTCTGCACCCACAGCCTGTCCCCTGCAGAGTGGAAACCTGGAGACAGGGATCCTTCAGCCACAGACACTGGGGTGAGGTGGTGGTTTTGGTGTGTCTGTAAGGGAACAAATTGCACATGGCAATTCCCAGTTCAGCTGCCTACTGGGGTTTGACAGCCCACATGTGAAGTCGAAAGACTCATCAGTCCTATCCTCTGTTCTTACCCTGGGACCTGTCAGTGGTCCTTAGTTCCACATCTCAGACACTGAGCTGAATTAAATTTGGTCTCTTTCATGTGCTCAGCCAGACAAACCTGAGGGGAAGGACTCCATGGGGCTGAGCCTGAAGCCAGCCCTTCCCACTGCCCACAGCATCCCTGGCCAGGAGGGAGTGTGGTCCAGGACTGATCCCCAGACTCCTGGCTGCACCCTGAGAGGCTCCGCTTCAGTGGGTTCTTGCCAGCTCTCTCCTGCACTGAGACCAGGAGAGAGGAAGAAATGGAAAGGGAAGGCAGCAATTTGAAAGGAAAAAGAGAAAGGAGAAAGGATGAGGTGAATCATCACCGGTAATGAATATTATGCATCCCTCCATGACCTCAGCTGCAGGAACATGGTTTAAAGACTTTGGTTAGAAAAGTGAGCAGGAAATGAAGCAATGCTCCAAGATAAGATATCTCTGGATAAATAGCTGGAAGAGGAGGGTGACCCAAGGCTAGGCCATTATTTGGCAATATTTTCTTCCCAGGCCCAAATGACACTGCTGCTTTTCTGAAGCCAGAGCCTTGTGCTCTGAAGGCATCCCAACTGGCCCCAGGTACCCCGTGAGCTGGCAGCCATGGTCCAGAGAAGAGCCAGATGGAGATGGTGAGAGGTATTGAGCAAGTTCAAACCATCCCAAACATGCCATGAAAGGACCCAGGTCAAGTAAGGCTGGTTGTCCGAAGGCTTGGGTCATTTTGTCCTTTGTGTGTCCAGGAGCTCATGAAGAAGGCTTGGGGATCAGCATGGACCAATCCATCTCCTACTACATGGAGGGATGGAGTTTGCACCATGGGACTGGGGTGCTTCTGGGCCCCTGGATGCTGCGTGGCTCTGGGGGCACTGGGGCTGTGGTTTAACCCACAACCCACTTGGTGATGGCATGTAGGAAACAGGTCCTAGAACAGGCACAGGAGGATGAATTCTGCTTAACCGTGACTTTCATTTTTCCAAGGATACTCAAACAGCTGAGTTCTTAGGGACTGGACTCATACGGCTGCTGGGCTTCTCATCCCAGTCTTCCTCTCCAGGACTCCCTGTGTAAACCGTCATGAGCTGTCTGACACATGGAGATGTGAGATTCCCCACGCCGCCCCTGCGGGCAGCCAGGAATCCACCACGTTTGCATTCCACCGGCATCCTCCCCACACCCAGGCGCCAAATTCAGGAGATTTGTGCAAATATTAACATTTCTGGCTGCCACTTGTTTGCCTGTTTATTCTGAGCTATTCATGAAACCCCTCTGATATTCCACACACAGCACAGGGCTTGGTCAAAGCAGCTTTGTCCTCTCAGCCTTCCCCATCATGGGTCATGCTTCAGCTCCCCAAACAGCCCGTTACCTGGTCCCTGGGCAGAGATGCCCTGTAATGCTCTTCTCCTGCACTTGGATGCCTGGTTCATGGTGAGGCTGCTGAGCACTCACAGATGTGTGGAGCTGCCTCTGCAGGACCTGAAGCATGTGGGTTGTTTTTAGCTTCTTTGATGTTTCTCACCTCAGCTGTGTACAGCAGGGAAAGGTCTTCATGAGCTCACCCTACAAAAACAGGCTGGGCAGACTTGGCTGCTCAAGGTGCTTAAGTCTTTTGTTTGTTAGCATCCATATTCCACAGTCAAAACATAGCAGCCATGAAATCACATCACACCGCCAAATTTGCTATCCCCTGGCTGTTTGCTCTATTCATTACTTGCATTAAGGATGGCCACAGAGCCCAGGTTCTAGGAATACCACACAAATCTGACTGGTTCTCAGTGTCTGCACTGGTGAGGCTGTGGTGATGCTTGGTCAGGCAGCTCACTGCCACCCAGCCCTGTGCTGGAGCTGCCCTAAAGACCCCTGGGGCCAGGGCTGCTGCGGGATGCAGCCAGACTGAAGCCAAGGCCAGAGGCAGGTGACGGCCTTCAGGAGGCTGTGTCTTCTGCTCCTGGTTCTGACAGCACAGTAAGAGCTTACCCTGAGGATGAATTGGTATCTTTCAGAGCCCTGCTCTTTGCTTCCCATTCAAAGTTCACAGAGAGGTTTATCTGTAATAGGAGCTAGGCAGGCTCCTTTCCCCTCCTTTCCAGGAGAATAAGCAGGGCCACTGCCTTGCCCAGGACAGCTATCAAAAACAGGGAATAACCCATCTGGAGACATGGTGCTGGGGCCCCTGCTGCCTTTTCCCTTTCTCCAGTGACCAGAGCAGGCTGTACTCCTCCCCTTCACTCTGATAATAATGATGCACACTGCTCTGGTCCTCACATCAGGATGTCATGGGAAGCTGTCCATCTTCTACCCAGGGTGAATGTCACCCTGAAGGAACATGGGTTTCCCTGTGGGAAGCTAAGCACCACATGCTGCAGCAACTCACAGAGGTAATGCTGTGCAAAGCCCTATTTCTCCTGGCATCTTAAATACCTTTAATGCCTGGGGAGAAATAAGTCTCTTCTCCTTCCAGCATGAAATGACTTTCGAAGTGGATTTACAGGCTCCAGACTCACCTCCCTCATGTCTGATCCGAGCTCTTCAGTGGAGGCAGAGAGGAAGCACTGCTCATCAAATAATAAATTGCAGGCACACGCTCCCCATAGCAGTTGTTTGGAAAGTGTCCCACATGCCTTGTGCCAGATTTGCTGGCCAGGGAAGCTCAGTGGTATTAGCATGTTCCAGTTAATTAGGGTTGTGAGCCCTCCTTTTCATCGCCTGAAGAGCTGAAAGAAGGACAAACTCAGAGCACTGCCTTTATAAGGCTTTGTGCTCTCCAGCTTGGCTTGTGCGTGCTCTGTGTGTACCCTGGGGATGCTGCTCTGTCTCCTGGGGTCTCGGTGTCATACCTATCTCTCAGTGTCAGACAGTGGCTTCTGAGTCACGTTTTCTAGGGAACACGGAGCCAAATGGATTCCCAGCCAAGCCCCTGGGTTTGTATCAGGAGTGGATCGGACCCTCCTGCCCTGGTGTGAAGAGTCACCAGCAGCACTGGCACAGCACTGAGCATGGTGCAGATAATCTGCTTGCTGACAGCTAATGTGGGTACCCACAGGGCTGGGAAAGATGGAGCAAGGCAGTGAAGCAGCAAATACGAGCCTGTTGTCTCTATAGCAGAGCTGAGCAATGGATATCAGCTCCTGGAAACCCGGTGCCTTTTGACAGCACCAAGTCCATGGAAAACATGCCAATGCCCTGAATTTTTCCCAAACGCTTGCATCACCTTCACTCTTGACATTTAGGTAGAGTTCAGGCTGGGGCTGCCATCAGCCCGTCCAGCTCTGCCTGCTCCCATTGCCAGAGTCCAGTATTTAGAGTGCTGTTTGTCATCTCAGGAGTGACAGCCTGGCCAGAGATTTGTAACTTCATCATGGGTCTATGAAACAGGAGTATTCAGCCTGGGAGAGCAAGACCCTGATTGCAGAACATGGGCAACTTAGAAATAAACCCCACGGGGCAAAAGTGTCATCTCAGCTGTCCTAGCAAGGCTGCTACTACTGCACATCCAAGCACCCGGCCTCCTGTAGTGCATGCAGCCCACTGCTCCAGGGACGTGTTTGCCAAAGGAAAGCATTTTTATCACCTTTTCCACATACAGGGAATCAAGGCACATCAAATAATCTGCCCAAAGGCAGACAGAGAGTCTGTGGCGGACTGGGAAACATTCCCCTTCCCCAAAACTCAGCCAGATTTCTATTCTATCCAGACAACTGCTGGTGTACAAAATATTGTATTTTTGCAATCCTGGCTCTGAAGAGCTTATCTGACTGCAATTATCCTCTTCTGCAGAATCTGTTTTCTACCTGGCTCAGTACACAAACAACAGGCAACAACCCTCTAATAAATTAGTGAAGCTTTGAGTGCAGTGACTTGCAGAAACCACAGCTAAATGAAGGGGCCAGTTCTGGGCTCAGAGGCTCTGCTGTCTGTTTGTCTGGAGGAACTGAGCTGCCCAGAGTCCCTCTGCCCCTATGTGAGGATGAAGGAGATTTTGTGTGTTGGAGGAGATCGAGGGGTAGGAAGGGAGTTACTCAACTTGTATCAAAATGAGCCCTGTGGCTTTGCCTGAAGTGGAGCCCTGTCCCTACCTGCTCCCAACCCTGCCAGGAGCTGAAATGTGGCCATGTGTGTCCTCTTCAGCAGCACACAAACAAACCCTGTTAATATCTTTCCAAACCATCTCCTTTTTCCTGGCTCACTGACTCTCATCCTGAAGACAAACTCAGCATCCCTGTCTTCTGTCTGCCCTGGAGGAGAGCAGAGATGTCAGTCCCGGGCCAACCCATACAGCTTGTCTCTTCTGCGGCTTCTCCAGTGCCTCTCACTGTGGCATTAGATCGCTCAGGTATTTCAGCAAAACCTTGTCCCTGCCGCTATCTCTGCTCCTCCACTAATTCCAGAAATGTTCCTATGAGGACAATAAGCAGTTACGAAATGAGAACATCTGCTTTTAAATTCAGAGAGGGTGCAGACAGCTTTCTATCCTCCCTCCCACCCCTGTGCAGCTTTGTGGCTAATTTAGCTCCCAAATGCATCACAGTCTCCCAAATCCGCTGCACCCATGAACTCTGGGGCTCAAATGGAAAAGCGGCTTTTGTGTTACCACAACATGCTGATGCTTCTGAGGCTGCTCAGCAAAACACAGGCGTGACACTGCAGGAAGGAGCAGTGGAAATATTTTGATTATGTGCAGGTGGAATTAAGCAGATGTTTGAAAAATGAAAAGCTGCTTCTTTAAGTCAGTCAATGCTGGTGCTCCAGATGAAGCAGGATGAACGGGAGCATCTGGAAGCCTTGGTAACAGATTTCTTAGAGATTTCTCCCAGGGAGTGATCAGATAATATGCCTGCCTTTTATGACAGGAGTTGAGCTAAAGAGTGTGGCTTACAGCTGCAAGGTGTGCAGACCAAGGACCTGCCTGCTCGCTGAGGCAGAGCAGATCATGGGCTGATGAAAAGGCAGCCCTCTCTTCTGCCCCATTTCTCAGCTTTTTGACATCAGTTTTACTCCCTGGAGCATAAAATTCATGGTTGTGTTCTCAGAAGAGCGGGTGAGCAGAGGCGCTTTTACGTAATCAAAGCACAAGCATGGGAAAGGCTTTTGGGCTGCAAAGATCCTTTGAACAATCCCATCATGTTTGAAAGGACACGACACTCCTGTAACACTGGTGCAGGCATTTGTGTGTACCCAGTCCATGTGTGAAATGCCCCAGCGTTTGAGGGTATGCTGTGCATGCAATGGGTCCTGCCACCTCTGCTTGGGGCTGTGCAGCCTTCCCTAGGGCAATGCAAGGGACCATCTTTGTATTTCCCCATCCTCATTCTTCAAGGTATAGTTGCTGGTTGTGGCTAGGAAGACCCTCAGCTCTTTCGGGACCTGTTGGCTGCTGGGGAGGTCTTTTTGGCTGCAACAGCCAGCACCAGGACTGCTCCTCTTGCCTCAACAAAAGGAAGAGGGGATCTGGAAGAGCAGACCATGGGTGTCCTTTGGCTGCCGAGGAGCCGACGGCCAGGCAGCATCAGGGCTATGTTGCATGAACTCGCCGCCAGCAGTAATTATGTTGTAGCTGGGTGGGAGTAATTATGTAGTAGCTGTTGTAGCAGGCTGGCAGGCAGTCTGTTTTTTGGTGCTGTGAGAAGAGCCTGGCTCCTGGAGAGAGGGATGGGGAGCATGGAGGGAGCAGGGAACAAACCCTGTCTTGGTGGCTTCTACTTGGAGTGACACCTCAGGTGTGCTCTGAGCTCGGCCGTTCCTTACTGCACTGCTCCATTGCTTGTGGGGGATGATTTGTGACCATGTGCATCACCATGAGTCATGAGCAGGTCTCTCTTCCTGGGCTCTGTCTGTTCTGCCATGCACAAGGGCTTTGGGCTATGTTATCTGGTTGGAGAGCTGAGTGGATTCTTGGGAATGCCGCAGGTTTTGGTGCTAACCTCTCTGCTGGACCCTGAGGCCGTGGGAGAGGATGGTCTTGAGGACTGCAGTGACTAGGCTGTGATTTAAGAGTTTGCATTTCCATCATCCAGAAAGTACCACGTGCCAAAAAAAGACTGGAATTCACCCCCTGGTCCTCCTGAAGGTTCACAGCTTCAGGCTGCAGTAAGTTTCTCTCCTGTCAGTCCATGTGTGGCATGGACTGACATCTTATTCCAGCCTGAGGAAGAGGAGAACAGGGAACTCTCTTGGGAATGGGCAAGAAAAATCTTATACCAGAAAAGAAAGGAGGAAAAAACATCTCTCTGGAGCAGAAATCAACTTATCCACTGCTGAGGACCCTGGAGAGGAGGAGTATCCATTCACCAGGAACACGAGGCGTATCCATCCACCAGGAACATAAGGAGTAGCATACACCATTAGCTACTCTTTGCCTCTCCCTGTGGACTGCTGGGAGACAGCAATAGCCCCTTCCAAGTGGGTTCGTCTTGTCCTGCTCTTCTCCACTCTCAGATTTCCAGAGCTGCTAAATAAACAGCCTTAGGGAAAACGAAGGGGGAGAAGACACAAAACTCCCATAAAAATCCAGCAAGTGCAGCTGGTGGATTTATCCAGCTGTCAGTTCTGCGATACTGAGCCCTTTCCTTCCTGAAGGGGTGACTGAGAACAAGGGGAAGGATGGGACTCATGAGGACCTCATCCAAGTCTTGGGTTCAAATGCCATTTTCTGTGTGACTCAGTTTAGGAACGTTCCCTCTCTCCTTTTTCTCCTAAGCCATTGAAATGTTTTATTTTTCCTGGCTTATCATGACTTTCGTGGCACAGAAAGGTGGTCGAAAACCCTTCCCTTTTTCATTCTCACAAAGAAGAGGAAACCAAAGTCTGCTGTGGGGGTAAAGAGCAAGACTCTTCAGATAAACTACTAGCTGTAGACACTCAAAGCCCAGGACAGGTGTCCTCCTCCATAACCTCTGCACTGCACTGCCTGTGGGGCAAATCTTATGCTAAGAACACACCTGACTTCTTTGAAGGCAAACCCTTTGGGCAAGCAGGGAGCTGTGCTTCTCCTGCTTCCCCGTGCCAACCTCAGGGTGCTTCCCTGGGCTCTGGCAAGCTCAGATTTTGCAGATTTGGACATGAGGATGCTGCTTTTGTGCCTCTTCCTCTCGCTTGCTCCAGGAGCGTGGGTAGTGCTGAGCACCCTAAAATAGAAACTCACTCAGGTTCCCAGCTCCACACTGAATCTGGCTCTGGAACAGGCTGAGCCATTGCCAAGTGGCTAAAACTTCTCACCATTACTTCTCTTTGCACCACAAGAGCACCCGAAGGCCTGTGCCACAGCAGCAGACTGCTCCATGCAAGGCACTGTACTAACACAGCGGCAGAGGAGGATAAGGGGAGGTCTGTGAGGGCTTTGCTGAGTTGCAGGACCTGCAGCAGGGAAGATTCACCCCTGGGCAAGACTGTGCCAGTCCCAACAAGTTTAACGCCTGAGCAGATGGGAAAGCTCTGGAGTAACGGCGGATGGACACTTGCCCTGGTCAGTGGCACAGGCAAGGAGCTTGCAGACCTCCATCTCTCACCACTTTTCACCGGAGAGGGAACTGTGGATGTGTTGGAAAAGCTTCTCTCTCCCCGATGCAAGAAGCCCCTCAGTGGCTGAACACTGTATAAACAGCAGCAGCAGGCTCCCTCCCCCTTTCCATTTCTGTTTGTTAAACACACGCTCCCTGCCTTTCTGTCATTCAGGAGCTAACCCAGCATCCAGCCTTGCGATACGGGGGCTGTCAGTCACCCTGCAAGAGGGTGCTCTCCAGATGTTTAGGGTGGTACTGGAGCTACCCCCAGCGATGAAGCACCCTTCAGCAGCCCGGATCCTCACCTGACTTCCTCGCTTTTCCGAGGGCAGCCACAGAAAAGTGCTTTCCACCCCTCTGCCACAGGCTGACTCCCAGGGAGTGGAGAGGACCAAGTGCTCCATCCCGGCCGGCAATGAGACAGTAACTTGAGGGGAGCAGCTCAGTTCCTGGAGGAGGAGGATGCTCTGGCCTTTGCAGGTGGGTTGGGGAGGGCTCATCGGTATGGCAGGGCTGGGGAGGGGGGCAGGGCAGGTCTTGGCCGTGCCACATGGTCCAAGCAAAAAAGGTACAAGCATCTTTAGGAAACTGAATTTTGGGGACTGGCAGCTGCGAGATGGAATAGAGAGAAAGTGAACAAGAAACACTGGCAGGAGTTTCGACAGGGAGTCTGGGAAGCAGGATGCTGAGGGAGAGCAGTGAGGAGAGCAGGTTGCTCCGGGGGGCTGCACAAACCAGGCATGTACAGGGACAGAGCTGCAGGTGTGGGGCTGAGGTGCGTGGCTGCCTGAGAAATCTGGATCCCTCCCACAATCTGCCTCCTCGTGGCTTGGTTCAAACCTCCTGTCAGCTCCTCCATGCTGGGACTGCACATGTTGCTGGCACTCGGCTCAGTCAGAGATCAGTGCCCTCAATGAGAGATACAAAGGGAGATAGGGGTCTGCAGGAGGAAAACTAGTGCTTGCTGTCTTTCTGTGCTCACTGTATGTTAACTGTTGAACAGAGAAAGCCTTCTGTGGTCCTGTTGTAGCCTGCATTCTACCTATGGAGTTTCTGGTCTGTCCCAAAGCAGGATACTGGGTTTTCTCCCTGGTTGTTCTGTTGGTTCTTACTTCCCTCTCCTCCCTTGTCTCATCTACCCCAGCCTCCCCAGATTTAAGGAGGTAACAGACTCCCCAGGGTGATGAGGATCCCTCCATCAATCTCTTCCCTTCTGCAACACCAGAAACTGGTGTGTCTCTGTTGCAGGATCACCTGCTGAGCCTTGTTTCCTAGCCAGCCTTGTTGTGCTCCCATGGCGTGTTCCACATGGCATGGGGTCCTGCTCTGTCGCCTCTTGCTTTCTCTAGGAGAGATTTCCAGGAGAAAGCATGTATCCTTGCCAAATGGATCTCTTCTCATCACCACCTTTTTCATCTTGTCCTGAGCTGACTTGCTAAAGCATCCTTCTTGCCTTGTCTACTTCAATCTTCCCTGGCTCCAACCTAGGCAGGGACCTGCAAATACTTGGAGTGAGGAACCACAAGTATCTCCTCCTCCTTGCACTTTGTCTCCCAGTGCCAGTTCTACACTGGGGTCCCCTAAAAGCAGCTCCGGGGCCCTGGAGCTTTGCACAAGCAGGCCTGGAAATGTGTGTCTGATGCCATGAGGTTTCTGCACCAATGGGCCTGATCTGGGTAGGTAATTTAGAAAGATGCAGAAGACAGTGGGCAGGTCAGAGGGTCTTCCCTTCTGCAATGGTGTCATAGTAGGACAATCACCCCTTCACTGGAGATGGAAGAACCTGGGACAATTTCTCTCTTCTGTCTGGCTTCAGGACATCACCTCAGAGCTGCTGTTTGTCCTGAAGCCAGCCCATTGCACACAGAAGGCAAAACCCTTCTCCTCCATCACATTTTGCATTTTCATGCGGCTCCTGAAGTCCACGTTCAGGCTTTATCCTGAGAGATGCAGAGTCCTCTCTGGTAGGGAATGCAGGAGACTGGAGTTAGGAAACTTGGGCTCTGTTCCCAGCCCTGCTGTGGATGTGCTGTGTGGTCTTTGGCAAGCTGATTTAACCTCCATATCTCAGTTTATTGTGTTCTCCTCTTTTAAGTGCTGTGCTGTGTGGTGCAGGGCTTCAGCCCATTGCTGCCTCTTGAGTGCTTTAGGGAAACATGAAGGTGGTAGAAGGTGGCTTGCCCAGAGTGACAGCTGGGTTCTGGTGATGAGGGATGGTCTCAGACCTCCTTGCCACAGAAACCTGCCTGCTGCGAGCTATGGGACTGGGGATAAGCACTGGGAGCCAGTGCTCCAGACAGCTGCTGGAAATGAAGGGTTTCTTGGAGTTGAGATGCTTTGGAGGAAGGACACAGCAGAGAATAAGTCAGTGAGCCAGGCCATGGGAGTATCTATCAGTCTCAGTGCTCACACCCCAGTGCTGCTGTAGAGGAGATTGTGGCTGTCATTAGCCAGAGAGCAGAGGCTGGTCAAAGTCCCTCCACTCCCTCCCTTCTGATCCATGATTACTGTGATAGAATTACAATTGCTGGCTACACTCTGAATAGTCTTTGCCCTTACTTGCCTCTTTCCTGCACTCCTTGTCCTCATGCCACATGCCCGCTGGCTGCAGCAACCCCAGGCTTGCTTCCTGGGACAAAGAGAGAAATTTTAATAGACAAGCTCTGTTTTCTCCAGCCCTCTGCCTACGCCTCCGGCCCTGCTGTCTGAACCCTGCCAGGCTTTGCAGATGGCTCTTCCAGGTCTGGATGTGCCCTGACAGAGCTGGACCAGGCTTTCTGTGTGCCTTGGGTTGCAGCAGGGACATGGAGGCAGCTGGGCTGTCCCCAGGAAGCAGAGGTGCATGTGAGTCCCAGGACACCTAGACTTGGCCTGCTGTAGGAATGGATTTTGGAGTTGCCACAGTGGTCACTGTCCGTGTCAGTCACACACAGCAGTGTGATCAGTGAAGCGCTTCCTCCCTTCCCAAAGGCTGAAGCCTGCTGGCACAGGGAGCAGCTTTCTGCCTCCTCGGGAGCCTTCCCTGGGACCCAGCCCTACCTTAGGCTGAATCTCAGCTGGAAGAGAGGGTGAGGGCAGGATCCTGTTTCTGCATCCCTTCATGGCAGCCCAGCACAGAGGAAATGCCTTAGGGTCTTTCTGCCTACTCCTGGTCTGCCATGCTGCTCTGTTCTCCCAGAGCAGTTGTGTCTCTGCTCCAAGGATTTTTCCATCTAGCCTGGCAGGCCTGCTGGCCATGGGAGCGTGTGCCTGCAGCAGCCCAGACATATGCCAGTTCTTCCATTACTTGCTGGAACAGACCTCAGTCCACTCCTAGCAGCATCCCTGTGACCTCCAGGCAGCCCCTGGAGTGAGAACACTTGTTATGACCATTTTGTCTCTTAATTAAAATGCTTTAATTGATTTTTAATAGTTCTCCTTTGGAAAAAAAAACACAAAGCAAAGCAAATCAAATAATAACTCCATTAAGGCCATTTTGTTAGGAAGCAAAACAGCTTCAATAATCACGATGTTCCTGGCTCCTCTCAGATAGTGGGTAGCTGCCAGTCTCCAGTGAAAGGGAAAGCCTGAGATGTGAGCAAGGGAACTGGCAACCAGTTGCTGGGTCAGGTGGGGAAAAAGGGAATGGAGTGTCCATTGGTGCTGTGCCAGGACTTGGGTACTGAAGGTAAATGGGCAAGTCACAGAAAAGGGGTTACAAGTGATAGTGATCAAGTAATGCCTGTCGCCTTGCTCCGAGTCCCACTGCACCGGCTGCATGGGGTGGCTTTGAGGTTGTCTCTCCTGCCTTAGAAACTAGGACATTCCCAGGGCTGGGGGCAGTGGTGTTGTGGAGATCTGAGACCACCCTTTAGCAAACCCCTACCCCAGCAAATCCACCCATTTTTTCCTCCTGCTGCCTAAAGCTACCTTCTTATCCTCTTAGGTAGCTGTATGGCTTCCATTATCACAGTACTTGAGCCCAGCAGCTCCACGTACAGGAATCTTTGGCATAAACTGGCCAGCAGTTAGGCAAGTTAGGCAAGCCAAGGGACATGGAGAGCTCAGGAGAAAGCAAGTGTGCAAGCAGGGGCTATCTAACATAGGCAGCTCTTTTGCAGCCCCTAGGAGCAGCTCCCAAGGGGGAATCACAACCCTTACTCTGAGGAGCAGTGAAAGAACAAGCAGAATTATTCATTGCAACTTAATCACTGCCACCTTGACCATCTTGCCAGCATTAGTTTATGCTGTTTGCTTATGGAACTGGCTGAAATGCAGTTTCAGCATTTCACAAAACGTACAGAAAAGCATTCCCCCATTCCCAGGACAGGCTGTCCTTAAACACTTGCCTGGTAGGGTATGGGACTTGCAGGAAGCCCACCAGCACCCAGTTATCAAATGCTCCAATCTCATCTGGTACAAACCCAGACCAATTAAATCCTCAGTTGAGAAGGTTCACAGCAGTGTACCTCTAATTCCCAGCTTCATTTAAGCCCTCAGTGGCAGGGCATTATCCCCTCTCTCTGCAGGTCAGAGAAAACACAATGCTCTGCAGACCACCCTGTTTGAGCACAGTCATGACTTTTCCTCAAGTGTGCAGTGGGAATGGGAGTGCTGGAGAGATGGGATATGTAAGGGGCCGTGTCCACCGATCTCCTCATACCCCAGCAGCAATTCTGAGCCATGGAGGCTGAGAAAGAGCCAGTAACAGAGCTGGCTTTTCTCCTGCTATGTTTGGACTCAATAGCCCTGTCGTGACAGTGCTTTGCTGTTACAATGGCACCAAAGGCCAGCCATGGGTTCCAGCTGAGTCAGTTCTGGCTCATCAGCCAGGCTCCCTGCTCCCAAAGCCATGCTCACGCAGACATCTGATCACCACGTGGCAAGAGCTTACTGATGCTGCAGCTTTGGCTCTCAGGCCTGTTTGTGCCTGGACGCTCAGCAACAGCTCTGCAGGAGGCTGGTTCACAGCTCCAGCAGTTTGCCCCCTGCAAAAGCCCCTGCAGAAGCTGCCTCCCTTGCTCAGCCGGCACAGACTGGGTGTCACCGACACGGAGGGGACAGAGAGGTTCTTTTAGGGATCCTTGGCAATGATGACAGCACTAGATTGTGGCTACAATTAAAGCCTTGTTATCTTAACAGGATATTACAGTTAGTGTAGCGCAGGATTTCTATAAGCCAAATCCATGCAGTACAATCTACAAGTAGTGCAATACAGAATTGATGATGCAACTTACGATATCCGATCATCTAAGTGATACAGTTTATAATACAACTTAACTTACAATCACCTGAACCCTCTGCAGATCAGGTCAAATTCTAATACATGGTTTGCTGTACCCATATAACAATCATCATCTAGTCTTAAAAGTCCTGTAAAAGTATAAGAGACACATTCAGCCCTTGAAGGGAGCAGATGGTGGGGATGTCCCTGGCTATGGGTCTCACTGTCCAGTAGTTCCCCACTTAGGACTTGTAAATGCTGGCTTTTATGGACAGTGCTGTGTGCTGTTATGCTTCTGTGTTCTGTGATGGGGGGCATCAACAGCTGCCTGACTGGGTGCATGGGACCTTCAAGGCCCGAAAGGAAGCGAGTAATCATCCTGGCACCCAGGAACCTTGAGGCTGGCAGGGGAGGAAGAAAACTGGTTTCTCTAGTTGGTTCACAGGACCTTCAGGGCCTGATAGTGAGGGAAAGGGAATAATATGTGACTTGCTTGCTCACAGACAGTGGCTGCTTGCCTCATAAAATGGTATTAGTTTTGCTAACCACATTACCATGGGCTGGGAGCAGGGTCCACTGGGTTGAGTTGAGTGGTAGGAGCAGTGGTAGAGACTCATGCAGAGACAGGGTGACAGATACTTTCACCTGGAGAGGTGAGAAATAAGAAACTGAAAAAACCTGGTGCAGTCTGGAAATAAACAGTTATGGGGAGCTGGAGAAGAACCATGAATTTCACAATGTCTTGTTTTTTTCCTTTCCTAGTTTTTAAGGAATTAGGACTCAGGCTTTTTTGTAGGCCAGTAAATCTCACCAAAGATGACTAACACCATCAGCGATTGCTTCTGTCAGCCCCAAGAGGTCCCAGATTTTTAGCTTGCTTTAAGTGATTCCCTGTTTTGCAAAGCCTAGCCTGAGGAAGCAGAAGAGGCAGCATGCATGAGCCAGAGATCTTCAGGACCTACCATTCTGACACTGGCTAGTTGAGGGTTTTTTTCCCCATTTGATTCAAATAGTCAGAATCTCAGAAGCTTGGGTGAAATGTTGCATTTTTCCCTGACCTTTCCTTGGGGAGCTGGCATTCAAATAATCATAGGTTCTAACAGGAAGTGTAAGAGAGCTGCAAGACCGTTCAGTATGAGAATGGATGAGGGTAAGGGAGAAGGAAGAAGGATGTCACCACTGCTGCTGTTCAGCCCAAAATGCCATGTGGGACATGCCCTTTGAGTCTCAATTCTTGCAGATGCTCTGTTGTCTCCTGAGCTCTCACTTCTGCTGTCTGTGTTCCAGACCTCCTTCACCTCTTAACAGAAAGTCTCAGGCCACGCATGGGACCATTGGAGGGAGCCAACAGCACTCTCATCATGGATAAGACAGCACTGGAGGAGAAGCTGCCACAGGGCTGGCATGCCAAGGACTTTGTCACTCCTAGCCAGGATCTCTCTGGGACCCGCAGTATTATGATGGACAGCACCAAGATCCTGGGAGTGCAGGTTGTTCTGATTGCTGCCTACTCCCTCATCATTCTGCTGGGGTTCATTGGCAACTCTTTGGTCATTTACATCATAGTGAAGTACAAGACCATGAGGACTGTCACCAACTTCTTCATAGCTAACCTGGCCCTGGCAGATCTCATGGTGGACACACTCTGTCTGCCCTTCACCCTAGTCTACACGCTGCTGGATGAGTGGAAGTTTGGAGCTGTTCTTTGTCATCTGGTTCCTTATGCTCAAGCTCTGAGTGTCCATGTGTCCACTCTCACCCTAACTGTGATTGCCCTGGATAGGTATCGGTGTATTGTTTTCCACCTGGACAGCAGGATTTCCAAGAGGCTCAGCTTCACCATCATTGCTGTCATGTGGCTAGCAGCAGCTGTGCTGGCAGGTCCTCTGGCCATCTTCAGAGAGTACCGATATGAGGAAATTCCATCCATCAACCTCAAAATGGCTGTCTGCTCAGAAAAATGGCCTTCTGGCAATAACAGAGATGCCACCATCTACAGCCTGTCCATGCTCCTCCTGCAGTATGTGTTTCCTCTTGCAATTATTTGTTTTGCCTACACCAGGATCTGGTTCAAGCTGAAAAACCATGTCAGCCCTACTTCTAGGAACGAAAACCAGTGCCGGAGGAGGAAGACTACCAAAATGCTAGTGATGGTAGTTGTAGTATTCGCAGTCTGTTGGCTCCCCTTCCACATATTCCAGCTTGCCATTGATCTTGATCTGGTCCTTATTTTCCATGACTACAAACTCCTGTACACTGTTTTCCATGTCGGCGCCATGTGCTCTACATTTGTCAACCCTCTGCTCTATGGATGGATGAACAAGAACTACCGGAATGGCTTCCTCATGTTCTTCCGTTGCCAGAACAAGCCAGAAAGCATCCACACTGAAGGCTCTGTTAGAGGGAGGTCGTACATCTTCAGGGCCAGCACCTTAAATGGGAGCATCAAACAGACTCCTGGCAATGTACCACTGCCCACAGAGGTTTAGGGATGGGACATCCACCTCCAGGACTGAGGCTGACTGAGCCCAGAGACATTCTTATGCAAATGCCTTTTTTTGGCAGAGCACTGTGTTGCCAAAATGTTATAGCTTCTGCAGGCACGTAGAAACACCCCCTGTATCTTGCAAAACAATAAACCTGATGTATTTCTCTCTGACCACACAAATGAATTTTGCCTTTCTCTGCATTCAAGTTACGCATGCAGGAGCATGAAAAATCACACAGAGGAGGCTTTCATTTAGCCAAATACGCCCTTTTGCTATTTTCATTTGCCAAAATGGGTTGTTCAACCTTTTACCTTCTGACATGTTACACATTACAAATGCAGAACCTTATTGTGTATGTTTCTTCATCTGTATGTTTCCTACCCAAAAGCCTTAATGTTCCAACTTTAGCTAATGTCTCCAAGGGGAGGGAGACTTACACTCTTCTGCAAGCATGGGCTGGCTAGTGCCTTCACTCTGGTGTCCTGGGAAGGGAGCAGGTTGAAGCAGGTTGAAACTGGGCAATCCATGATTTCTTGCACAGCATTTGCATTAATCTGTATTTGCAACCCATGGGATGAGCTCAGGTCCTCAGAAAGCCCAGGAGGTGGCAGTGACACTACTTACCACAGCTTTCTTTACAAGTGCAAGAGCAAGGCTATGGGGGCACCTCATTAACCAGGGAGCTTGTGAGCCAGTGCTCTGGATTTTGCAAGGAGGAGAGCAGGCAGAGAAGTGGATAGGAAAGACCTGGGGTCAAGGGAACTGAAACTGAACCTAGGAGACTGGCAAAGGTGATCTCCACCTGCCAGCATTACCAGAGGCAGATCTACCAATGACACCATTCTCCAAAGCACTCGGAGGGTTTTAAATCTTTACTCTTCCTGTGGTTGAAGGTAGCATAGGTTGGGTGCTTCAGTTCAGAAGACAGATGTAACGGGCTTGCATGATTGTCACAGATGTGGCATCCCCTGGCAGAAGAAGACATGCAGACAAAGGAAGATGTATTCTATCAAACCAAACTATATGTTCTCCTCTCTAAAGCTGTCAGCTGAGGGGCATATTTTTAGCTCTGCCATCAAAGGAGCCTTGATTGCTACTGTGATCTCAGCAGCTCGTCATTGGGGTTGTCTGTAAAAGTCAGTGTTCATCAGATTGGAAAGTAACTCTCAGGTGCAGGAAAGAGACTTGAGAGACCTCTTCATTAAAGATAAAAAGAAAACCTTTGATTTGTAGGTCTTCCATGGAGCAAGGACAAGAGGTAAGAGAACTGCAGTCCTGAGGACACCAGTGTGGACCAGGCTGCTGGGCTTATCACATCTGGAGTCCTCAAGAGATGAACTGTCAAAGGACTTATTTGATAGTCCAGCTCTCCTGCTTCCTCCCCAGCTTGTCCTGCCTATGGCCCTTGTTCTCCAGCTCAGCTTACAACTGCCACACTAGATTTTAGTCTCTGTTTATTTCTCTGATTGCCTGCACCGTTTTCCTAAGTAGGTACAAGAAAGTGGTCTCTGGTTCCTTCTCAAGAGACATCACTGCCAGGCAGGTCCTGCAGCCTGCTCTCCGTACTTGGAGTCATGGGCATGCTGATGTCTAATAACTTCCCCAGCACCTGGTTGTGCAGGTCACAGCCTGTTTTTCTTTTCAGGGAGCTTCTGGATCTGTAAAGATCCTGTCAGGAAGTCATTGATGTTCCCATGAGAGGGTCATCTCCTTCCTTACAGGCCACGACATGATGGAAGAGCCAAGGCATAAGTAAACCTTTGCCATGTGATGTGCCATGGTGTGGTGGTGGGAGTTTGTTGTTTCATTCTGATGAAAAGAGGAGGATATTCTCCTCCACAGCACTGGTAAATTCTGTCCCTGCCTAATGAGCTGGTCATTTGTACAAACCATCCTCCTGAGGAACTCTCCCCGTATTTCCACCAAACTCCAAGATATAAAGAAATATTTATGTTTCAAAAGCAGTTTAAATGAGTGGAAAGAATTCAACTATTACCAATAAACACTTCAGAAAGTGATTGAACACTCAATAATATATGTCAGTGTAAAGTAACACATTCAGCAATGCAAGCTTGGAAGCCAACCATGCTGCCAGCTGAGATGGATGAGGAACTAAATTGCTCTTCTAGGGGCCTTGCCAAAGGTTTTGTCCTGTGACACCACACACTGTATCTGACTGCAGAGCGAGGCAGATAATGACACTATGAATGACTGTTTAATTTTGAGCCTAGACTTTTAAACTAAATATGGATAAATAAATATCCAGCTCTTCACAAATAAATACTGGCAGCAGCATTTATAAGGAAGAGGTATTTTTATGCTGGAGCAAACTGAGAAGGAGAAATTATTGAAGTGTAACAGCATCATTCTGTTGGCTTTATTTAATGCACTTGTGCAGCTTTACTGATAGATTCCCGCTTGCTGCTTTTTCATTGCTATTGGAAGAAAGATACAACCTTCCACACCCACTGCTGGCAACAAACTGGCTCATTGTTGTGCATATATATCCCTGTGGAAAATCACGATGCCTCTATTGAGGGACAGTGGCCCTAGCATCCGCTGCCAAGAAGAACAAGAGAAGGTGGAAAGCAAGGAAGCAAAGTTGATTTGGGAAAATAAATAGTATGTTATAGACTATCATGACTGCATTGAAGGCAGGAATGAGTTTTGCTTCCATGAAACATAAATTTGTTAGAGGTGAAGGTTCCCCAAATACTAACACTGCTAAAGATGGCTTTACTGCCATGATCAGTTCCATGAAACCAATGACTAGAAGCATTTTAAGGTTTTGAACTACTTAGAGCCTGGGACAGGGTAGGAAGAACCCAGCTCACCCTTCTTCTGTATTGGTGTCAAGGGCAGATCCTGTAGGAGTTACAGATATTCTTGGAGTCAAAGGCATCTTCCTGCTGCCTGCTCCTCGACGAAGGTGCCTCAGTGAATGCTGGCCAAGAGGGGCTCCCCTCTGCAGAGCTGGCCCTGGTGTTCCTGATGTGGGATGGAACGATTCATGTCAACAGCAGAGCTGGTAGGAATACAGCATTTCATTACAGGGTTAGGCAGGCAGCGACAAAAATGAAAGCGAACAAGTATTTCAGCAAAGCTTGTCTGGAAGACAGTGTTCCTGATGACCAAATGAGTTTCTTCTGGGCATCTTTCTGATTCTTACTGACATCCTTCTCAAAATGCTGCTTCACTGAACTCACCCGAGGATATTTCACAGCTTTTAGGAGGGAGATTCTAAGTTCCCCAAGAAATACCCTATTTCTCATGCTAGGAGACTCCTGGTCACACCATACAAATCTTGTATTATAAAATGTACCACTGAACAGTTCTTGATTGCCAAGTGAGTCCTAGCAGATTATTAACTCTGAATAGACACCACAGGTGGGGATGCCTCTAACTACCCCATGCAACCATGACTCACATGCCAGACAAATACAACAGCTGCTATGTGGCAACAGCATCATTCAAAACCAGCAGCATCAGTAACTGCTGTTTCCTACTACAGGCTGCTCTAAGAGCCCTCGAGTCCCAGAGTCTCTTACCAAACTTTCAGGCTTGACAAAGCACATTGAAATTTGCAGAGCAGGAGCTGTGCTTTGGACACTGGAGGCTCTGCAAGCACTAGAAATTTTGCCTCTAAAACAGTTTGGTCTGAAAATCTGTTCCCATTTGATTTCCAAAGTATATATTTCTGTAACAAGCTCATGTGCATAAAGAGAGCAAAGCTCTGGACTTTTTACTTTTTGTTGTCTTAAGGCAATATATAGAGCTGGCATTTAGATCAATGCAGGGTGATCTGGGTCCTTCAGTCAGGGCTCTCTTAGAATCAAAGATGTGACATACTCCTGTGATGCCTGTGCTTCATTCTGCTCCAACAAAGGCCACATCCATCCTTTGGTGGCTCTCTGCCCTGCAGTAACATGTGCCCTCTCCCATTGCCCACAGCAGTCCAAGCAAATAATGTCAAATGGCACGTTTTATTCAATATTCTACAAATGTATCGGCAGAAACATTGCTCTGAACTTTTCACAGAGGCTCTATAGGGACGTACACACCAGGCCAGGAAAGAAGCAGTTCTAACGCATGCTAATACGAGAAGGGTTGGAGTGCCATTCTGCTGAAGGAGATCACAGACAGCTCAGTATTTCCCTAGATATCAAGTGTTAATCTTATCAGTGTTCCAGCTAACATGGTCTGAAAACAAATTAGCTTTTGTTTGGGCAGGAGCTGTGGGGTTGGTGCTTTCTTTGCACACCTTTGTCTTTTGGCTGTATTATTGCATTATTTCAACAGTCTCTGAATGTGCGAGGTTTTAAATCAGGCCTCAGGATCAGCTAACCTGGTGAACAACAGGAATTACTGCAAAATCCAGAACAAAAAAGGGTTCTGTATTCATGAAGGAGCAGAATTTGGCCCCTTGCATTTGAAAAAAAATCAGAGCTTTGCGTTCCTTTCAGTTTTGCTTTATCTAGCTTGAGATTCTTCAAGTGCCAAAAATAATATTGCATATTACTGCCAGAACATTTATCTTCTCTTTGAGCTCATTTCAGAGAGAGGATTTGTTCAGGAGGGCCTGGGAGAGGAAGAAGGCAAGGGTTTTAAAACTCATCCTTATCTCTAGTCTCAGTGTTTTGTAAGTTAAAAGACAAATCAGAAAAAGACAAAGTCACTCACACACACCAACGAGGTACCAATTTATCTTCAGACAACATAACCTCCATTAATTTTCTACCCAGACACCTCAGCACCCTTTGCCAAAGCATTGTGTGTATATAGGGCTGAATAAGGTTGTGGGAGGAAAGCATTTTTCTCCTGCTAATAGCAATATCTTAGTGCCACTCATGATTTATAGCCAGCAAAGAATGCTTTCTCTGGTCTGTGTTGTGCTCGGTGTAATGAGTACAAAAAGAATAGTGCAGATGCCTCATGGAGTTCACAGGAGGAGATCTTCATTAGTTCAGTCCTCTCCACTGTGATAGCAAAGACTGTGAACATTAGAGGAGAAACCGTTTTGTTTATAACTAGCTGATTGAAGTGCACAAGCATGGAGTTGTCACCGTGACACTCTGCTAATGTGTCACAAACTTTCAGACACTGTTCGTCTCCAGGATGAGCTCAGCTACAAGGTGCTTCTCCTTGCTGCTGCATGGAAGGAAGAAGTAAAACAGGTCACAGAACAAGAGTTCAAGATATTCAAGACAGGATCAGCCCCTGGATGAAATTTGGAATTTAATGCAGCACTTTATAGAGTGTGCGGCAGATTGTTGGTTCTTTTGGGACTAGCATGAGTAACATCAAAAGGGGAATGAATGGACTCTCTCATGGTGGAGGAAGAACAGAGCCTCTATCAAGCTAGAGACAAGTCAGAAATAACAGCAAACCTGGATCCATCCTGTCCAGCATTCTGCCTTAGGTCAAAGTAATAAAAGATCCTGTTTACAGAAAGCATGCTGACTTGGACACTTCAGAGGTCCATTCCCCTCACAAACCTAGCAGCAGCCACAACTATTGTATTAGGGATATTAGAGGGGACATCCCTATCTAGACCATTTAGTATCCATTGCTAGGCTTTTTGTTTGTGTTTTGTCTAATCCCCCCTGACTCTGACAATTCTGTCTGATTCACAGCCTCCTGTGTCAGTCAGTTCCAGAAGTTCACTCCCCATGGTATAAAAAAGTACTTTCTTTAATCTGTTAAAAGCAATCCCCTACTAGTTTAGCAAATGCCCTCTGGTTCCAGTACTGTGGTACTTGCTGAACAGCAGCTGAACCTGTGCTTCTCCCTTGCCTTCTTCATTTTGTAAAGCTTGATGCTGTCCTACTTCTCCAGCTTTTCCCCCTCTTAGCTCAAGTCATGTCTTCTCCTAAGGCAACTTCTTCATCCCCACCCACCCTATATGCTCTTCTGTGGACTTCCTCTAGTTCCACAAATATCACAATGGGCTGAATTTTGCCCATAATTCCTGTGAAGGAGTGGGATCTATTAGCTTTGTTCCAGCATTGCTTGAGATCACCCATATGAGAGCTTTTACATACGTGTAGGGGAAGGAGAACTCTTGATGAAATACCAGGCTGCCTCTCCCTGGCTGCAGCACTGCTCTATTCCTAATGAAATCCCATTGCACTGGTCATCAACCCAATTCAGTGAATAATGAAATGCATCCCCAGTTTTCTTTTTGAAAACAAGAGCCACAAGGACAGTAAGACCTCTACCTCACCTTGAACTCTCTATCTCATAGATTTATCCAGGGACAATTCTGGAGTCCAAATGATCCTGATTCTGGACTAGTGTCCTAAATCACAGCTTCATCTGTCCATTCTACAAAACAGAAAAATGAGAAGTTGCACATTTCAGAAAAAGAGTGATGAGTTTTTGTTACTTGGCAACTGTCCCTCCCACATATCTTGGAAGAATCAGAGAACATCCTGCACCTCAGAGAAATCCACCAGTTTAGGTGAGGAGGAAGGGAACTGGCAGCAGATCCCTAAAATTTGAGCTGGGAAGATCTCTTGGGGCTCATGGAAGCAAAAAGTGCTTTATGTCTGCATGCTCCTCAGCTTGTCTCCTCAACGTGACTGTCTGCATCAGTTACTGGGCTTTTCATGGTGAAATAATCTGTTGTTCTGCCATTTCTGTCTCGCAGCGGCATTTTGCAGCTATCTGAATGTGCTCTAATCCACCTGCCAGCTGCAATCAGCACACAGCATGGCTGCACTCCTGTCAGCCAAGATCTGAGCGCCAGAAACAAAAAACCTTCAAAAGAGGAATCAGCAAGAGATCTGCATGTAGAAAGTGGGGAGGAGGCAGCCAAACCTCCGGCGCGGTGGATGTACGCGCAGTGATAGCAAACCCAGGCGGTGAGGCCAGAGTAAAATTTGACTTGTTTTCTGCAGTGGACTTCCGACAGGAATTACGACATGATTATTAAAGCAACAACTTAGGGCTTCAGTTGCTGGGAGCTAATCTCCAGGGTTGAGCTCAGCAGATGCCTGTGTAAGTGAACCCCAGTTAATGCATTTATGCAGTTCCCGCACTTTTGGTCCAGTTTTGTTGCTGACAACTTTGTGATGTGAAATCCCATTTCTCTTTCCTGGGTTAAATAAAAGAATCTAGTGGTTTCCAAGTGCAGATCTCAACTCTCTGAGACAACCCTGCAGTACCCAATTAAGTAAAGCTAAGATAGCAAAACTAGCATGGCAAGAATTGATTGAAACTGTTTGCTGCTTCACGGAGTGCAATAACACAAGATTGCTACCGTGGCAAAGACGTCTTATGAAAGAACAGGGTACACTGGTCTCTGGAAGGTGTGCCTGGCATTGCAGTCCTCCATTGTGTGAAATTCCAATTGGCTTCATGCAAAATCATTCAAAGTTGGGTGGTTAATAGCCAGCAGTTTGTTTGGAGTCCTGGTCTTTCTAATTATGTTCTTAAAAAGACACCAGCTAATCTCACTGCAACCCAGGCACCTAGAACAGCCTGGCAAGAACTTATCTCTCTGAAATACAGCTATTAAAGTACTTCTCATAGATTTCCCAGACAGCAGGGAGATGTTCTGGGGTATTTTAATCATGTACATACTATAAGAATAGTATAAGAAAAGATCACAGGAAATAAATGGAAGGGAGTTAGAACTCCTTTGGCTACACTATTCCTGATCACAGGGTGTCTCACCTCGCAAGGCTCCTGTGATGGAGATTGCATCCACTCCCAAGGCACAGTCTGTTCTGAGCCCTTCTTAATGTCTAACCAATAAATCTCCCTTACTGAAATTCATTACTTCTTGTCTCCTGGCAGACACAGATAATAGCTTATTACCTTCTCTACTGCACCTTTACATATTTAAAGAGTATTATCATGCATCTCTTCCACCCCCTCCAGACTAAACCAAGTCATTTTGTTCTGTCCCTCCTCACATCAAATTTGTTGCACCCCTGTTTGTTCTTGCTGCTCACCTCTGAACTTTCTGTGTTCAACAGCCAGTAAGTTTGCAGGTAAACAAAAGGACTGAAGGAGGTAGAAATGTGAGGTTCTCTGAGCAATTGCTCTGTAGACTGGAATGCATAATTGGGAACTGCTCTATTCCAAACACAGTGACTGCCTCTACACTATGGCAGGCGACCAGGGTCTTTGTTTCGCTGTCAGCAGCGCTATTTCCATGTTCTGACTCATCAACAGCTGTCTCTACACGGGTAAAAGCAGCAGTGCTTGCCAGCATTATTCAAGCCCTTGCATGTGAAAGTAACTCTGAGGCAAGTTTTCCTACAAGTCAGATCTGTCATGTGAAGTTCTGCCCCTTGTGGGTGTTGCCTTGTGTGTGCAGCTCAGGGTATGTCTGTCACATGACCACACATTGAGACCCTGTTCTCAGGACAAAGGGACACAAGTGACAGGAGGCCACTGTCACCATGTCCAAACTTGCCTTTGCCAAGGAACCTGGTGCCTTGCAGATGTGTCTCTGTGAGCCAACTTCACTACTATTTCTTGTGCTGCTCATCAGCTTTCTGCACTCCCCATCCCTGCTGTGAGTGCAGCAGTCACTTCCTTACCTCACAGGCCCACGGGACCTTCAGGCTGTGGCTGGATCCCCACTCTTGGATCCTGTGGCACTAATGGAGCTGGCTGTAGTCCTCAGACTCACCAAGGTGCCTGAGCAAACAGCTCTGCCAGCCAGCAGCACAGGGGCAGTGCTGACTTCTCACTGTCCCTGGTATCCCCTGTTCAGGGGTTCCTTAATTGCTTCTTCTTTTGCTATGCCTCTAAGAACATCCCTTGCATTGCATTTCCTTGTACTAGGGACAGAAAGTGGAGCTCTTTTCAGCTAGGTCTCTCTCCCAGGCTAGATGAGCTGATCTTAAACTGCTGAGCTTTGCTTTCCTCTTCTGTGAAGCAGGACAAGTGCAGCACTCAGAGCCTTGTATAAAACATGTCATATGTGCCAGCTGAATAGTGCTACTGCAGTAAAAAGCATTATAATTGAACACATCTTGCAACAGTTACATTTCCATCAGTTATGTATTAAGGAGGCAGACCTTACTTGGAAAGGGCTATTAAATACGCAGAGAAAAGCGAACTGTGAATTCTCAGGGGTAAATATTTATTCCAGACTCTCAGAAAAAGAGTAATGATTTGTGAATCCAGGTGTGGGAGGGTTTTAATGGTAACAGTGCCTGGAATTTTTCAGCAGCATCTACTGCTTTCAGAGCATGGACTAAAGGATGACCTCAGGCTTTGCTCCACTGCTCATAAGCATTTTGGAATTGTTTGGGCAAGAATGATTCTAAAGAAATATCAACACAGATGTTTTCTGTTCTAAGGAAGCTAATTAAAAAAAGCCATTTTATTTTTTTTTTAGCCATATCTTACTGTTGTCTTATGCTTCCCTCCTTGATGATTGCTAAGATGTGCACTTGGAAGAGGAACTTCGTCTGCTGAAACCATTTCAGAAGATGCTCTGTGCTGCAGCATCAGCGAACAGCCTGAAGAGGAGGGTAAGGCACCCTGACTGCAAAGCGAATTTACAGTGTTGTGTGTCTACCTGAGCAATCAGCAAGGCAAAAATTACATTTATGTGACCTGAGGTGGAATTAGGAAGCTAGAAAGTAACCTGTCATGGCTTTGATGGTCAGGTAATATCTTTACTAATCAGTGGCCCACATTGCACCAATTATTAGTGGAGCCATTTATTAACAAAACACTTCCCTCAGCCTCCCTGTGACCCTTTCATTCAAGGGCCTCAAAGTGGCACATATTCCCTGGAGGATGGAGTCTATCCTGGGAAGTGACTGAACTGCTCCTTGTGGAAGTATGAGTTGCAACTCATAGCAAATATATTTGCAAGTAGATCAGTGAGCCACAGAATGAGGAAAGCCAGGTTTCCTAACGGCCTTATGCCTGCTGCCTGTCTCTCTGGTGTCTAACAACATGTCAGCTCACACAAGTGGCAGTCTCTACCTGCTGTGCTCTCACACAAAACTTTTCAAATACAACATCATGGAGACCTTGATCCCTCTGTCAAATTCTGCTGAAATCCATCAAGTTGTTTAAAAGTTCAATGGGGCTTTCTACCCCATTGCCACTTCATTAATTTTGGAGCCATGGGACATGCAGGTAATTGCTTTCTAGGAAGCCATATCTTAAAAGTTACCCTTCACCAGAGGACACCCCAAAAGATGTCAGTTGTTATGTGCGTGTTAGCAGCCCCTTCTGGTTTCATTCCTTAGAGGCTCTTGTATGTGCCCCCCCCTGGAATTTTTAACCTAGTTCTCCACTATTAAAGACAAATCTCAAGTCTGAGCTCTGGTTGAGACTTTTCACTAACAAGCACTAACAGGCAGGCACCAGCTGCCCAGGAGTCCTATCAAATGGAAGATCTGGGGCATGATCTCCTTGTTCCCTCCAGTGCACTTGTTACTGTTTTGTCGTTTCAAGTTCTTTTTTAAGTCCTGGGTTCCCCCTGACTCTTTGCAGGGCCATTCCATAGATGAATGGATCCAACTCTGGGAAGCTGCTTTCTGTTTCTCAGTATATATGTCCCCTTTGTTAAAGATTTCTCATTATGTCTAGTCATGCCCCTATGTATTTCTGGTATTTCAGGTATTCTGCACCATCTTAGGAGAAATAAATGAAAAATCTCCTTCCTCACATGCCCACCTTTCACTGGGCCCACTCAAAAACCAGAATGCCAGTTCTGTGGCAAAAATTCTTCAGTTATGCATTCATATGACTGGCAACTTATAAAAGCAATTTAAAAATGAGGATCCTAAACAGAATTTAATTATCCTTGTTCTTGCAGTGGTGGTAATTGAGTGCAGATTTGGTGTTTTTAATCCAGAGTTGCAAGGATCTGCACTCTTCTATCAGTCTGTTTTGATCTGAAAGTTCTCATCTGTACTGTACTGTAGGCAGTAGGTTAGGTCAACCTGCTGTCTTAATGAACTGTCTCTTGGATGTTTGTGAGCTTTTTGATAATAGCCAGGACTTCTTGAGTTTCATGGTTGGCACAATGCTATAGAAAACTCATTCCTTCTATTCCAATGTGGTTGTGCTAATAAATATGAGATACATGCCTTTGGCATTAGTAAATAGATACAGCCCCTACAGTGTGCCAAATAAATGATTTTGGCTGGGACTTGCCAGTGGTATATTATCAGAGGGGATTTTATAAACAAGGCAGCACTTGTTAGAAGGAACCACAGGGATCTGACTTCATTCCTGGATATCATCCTACTTTACTGTCCAGAAAACCTCTGTAAGACACTGGAGCTTGGAATGGTGTAGACAGCTTGACTGTGTCTCTCCACGTGAGCTGTGCTGCTAAGGGTCTGTTCAGCAACCCTCTTGAGTGATGAAGATGCCAACTCACTCTGAGGTATAATATGAAAAGAGACCCTGGCACCAAGTTCTGCTTGCCAGAGACTTGCAGACATTTAGAAATGCTCTGTTGTGTCAGCCGAGCCACAGATCCTACTTCTTTTAATTCTTGTAATCAACAGACGACTGCTGAATGTGATAAGGCAAGGATTTCAGCTCAAAACAGACTAAAAACAGGGAAGGGAGAGGAGAGACACCAGACAGATACCAGGTGGGAGATCCAGATGTAAAGCTTTGATGTTCTCTTCAGTGGAAAGAGTGGAGATGAGATTAGCAGTATTTCACTTAGTAATGGTATTACTCTGTACCAAACACCAGGAGATGCAGTTATTCTGAATGTCACTGTAAAAACATGAACTTCAGGCACTTGATTCTCCACTCAGTTGCTCTGTTTGAAACCAGATTAACATCACAGAGAGCAGGATTGCACCTTTTGTGTTTGACAGTAGGAGCTCCTTTTTGTATTCAGGAAAACTGCCTCCTTGCCAAGTGGCAAGTATGTGTCACAGAGCGCCAGTGTGGTGTAATCCATCAACTACTGCTGAAGGGGAATCTGGAAGATTTCATAGAATCACAGAATGGTTTGGATTGAAGGGACCTTAAAGCTCATCCAATTCCAACCCCCTGCCATGGGCAGGGACACCTTCCACTAGAGCAGGTTGCTCCAAGCCCCATCTAACCTGTCCTTTCTTTCCTAGCCGTGCCACTGAAGGTCCAGCAATGGTGCACACCATCAGCATCCCTAAATACCCTGAAAGTGACATCAGAGAGCAAACCAGACCTTCCATGCTATCATATGCCCTGCAGAGCAGGAGAATGAGCACATCTACTCAGTATATCCCACACAAACTGTACCAGTATCTGAGCTTTTTCCAATACACTGCTATTGGTTTCACATCCCTCCTGTTTTTCATTTTCCCATTCTATCTCCAGGGGAAGAAAGGAGTGCAGGGAGTGTCATGTTCTGCTGGGTATCTCTTAAAGAAATATGTATTTACTTATCTTGCACAAGGCAAGATTTAGAAAACAACCTCAGTGCTCTGTGACCAGAGATTAGTGGAGTTGATCATGACTCCCAGGTCCTGAGGGAGCTCATTTTGCAGTGTCAGCTCAGATCCAAAAATGCTCTGCTGTTTCCCACTCAGTCAAGCTTTACCCCTTATTGCAGGCAACCTGTTGTGCTGTGCCAGTAGAAGCTGTTTGCTCTTGATTTCACTGCTATTACTGTGCTGCCTTTTACTTTATGTCCACACTGCAGTGAAAAGTGTGGCCATAACTTCTGTCAACTTTTCTTGCATTTCTGAGAAGGAATTAAGTTACAGTCCACAGCCATCCTCAAATCCTGCCGTTCTGGTGAGAGCTGTGGCTATGTGCACTGTGCTGAAAGGGTGTGTGTCCCCTCATGGCCGCCCCTCCTGTCCCCTCATGATCTCCCCTCATGGCCGCTCCTCCTCTCCCCTCATGATCTCCCCACATGGCCGCCCCTCCTCTCCCCTCATGATCTGCGCTCATGGCTGCCACTCATGTGGCCTCATGATCTCTCTTCATGGCCACCCCTCCTGTCCCCTCATGATCTGCCCTCATGGCCTCCCCTTCTGTCCCCTCATGATCTTCGCTCATCGCTGCCATTCCTGTTCCCTCATGATCTCTCCTCATGACTGCCCCTCTTCTCCCCTCATGATCTTCCTTCATGGCCGCCCCTCCTCTCCCTTCATGATCTCCCCTCATGGTCGCCCCTTCCCTCCCTCATGATTTTCGCACATGGCTGCCACTCCTGTCCCCTCATGGCCGCCCCTCTTCCCCTCATGATCTCCCCTCATGGCCGCCCCTCCTCTTCCCTCATGATCTCTCCTCATGACCGCATCTCCTCTCCCCACATGATCTTTGCTCATGGCCGCCCCTCCAGTCCCCTCATGATCTCCCCTCACGGCCACCCCTCTTCTCTCCTCATGATCTTCGCTCATCCCTGCCACTCCTGTCCCCTCATGATCTCTTCATGGCCGCCCCTCCTTTCCCCTCATGATCTCCCCTCATGGCTGCCCCTCCTTTCCCCTCATGATCTCCCCTCATGGCCGCCCCTCCTTTCCCCTCATGATCTCCCCTCATGGCCACCCCTCCTTTCCCCTCATGATCTCCCCTCATGGCCG
>JBCJKH010050632.1:44814-68195 GCA_039877255.1 Loriculus beryllinus | reverse complement strand
CATTTACAAAACAGAAGAGATTAATAATCTTCCCTATAGTCAAACAGCACTCAATGTTTGTCTAGGGAAGGAAAGGCAAATGTAACTTAAATATATATGTTCAAAAGACTGTGAGAAAAGTTAGTGGAAAGATTCCTAATGACTTTTTTGATATTTGGAGCTAAATGAGCTCTCAAGTTTTCCAATGTTTCATACCTGTATCTTGTCTCTTCTAGATTGCCTTTTTTTGCCCTTTGTATTGCTGAAGGCATTTTAATGATACAAGTAACAACACAGTGTTTGTTGCTATTCTACTTTCATTAATCAGTTAAAAGATGGCAAAGCAAAAGTTACTGGAAACTTGCTTTCAAACATGCTTTGTTTGGCAGGTTTTTCAAATCATGGAGGTTTCTTCTTACATTAGAGCTAAATCTGTGTTTGCAAGCCTGCATATGTGGCATAGAACAAAGTACATAAGTCAGCAGGGCAGCAGTGATGCAGCACTGCTCTTTGCAAAGTGGGCAGGGGGCTTTCCTGGCAGTTTTCATGGGAACACTCAAAACCTTGTACAGCTGTTTCACACAGCCAGTGTATGAGTTAAAATATAAGAAAAAGAGAGAAAGAGGTGTTACTTCTTACTGCTGTTGTGAGAATGTGATGTATTTACAATATGCTGCATTTTTATGCATTTCATCACAAGTTGCTTGGCACTATGTCATTAGGCATTTATTTCCTTAGTCTAAGAGTGCCTTGGAAAAATGGGCAACAGAATCCCAGAATGGGCTTGCTTTGTGTTAGGTATAACGTAATCAATGTAAGACTGTTCTTGTCCTAGCAAACTTGCAGTCTTGAAAGATAAAAGAGAAAAAAAAAAAGATTAAGGTCTCTCAAGGCTGATAAGTGGCAGAACTATTTCCTGAATGCTGCCACATGATATCAAATTTGTTTCCTCACCTTTACTTCAGATTTAAAAAAAAAATTCACACCTTGAAAATTTCTCAAAAGCATGAAAGCTTTGCTGTGATATTTATCTTGCAAAAAGGAAAATAAAAGTGAGCTAATTAATTTCACCCTGACAAAATATGTGGTGCTGGGTTATAGGTTTCAAAATCATATAGAAGTTAACTGTTATATGAAATTATTATACATTTATAGTATAAATGAGTTATTCAGCTTACAATTGGTTCATCTGTTAAAGGTAAGCCAAAACGAAATTTCATGTTGGCCAAGCTGTGAATAAATTTAAAGCAGTGTTAATACAAAAGCTTGGGAAATGGTATCTAAAATGTGAACAAAATATGAAATAAAGATAGGATAACAGGAAATGGAATTGAAAAGAATTTTAAAGGGTCATCTACCAGATCCTCTCTGATGAAGTCAGAAGGAATGGTAGCCATAACACACTTTGCCCTATACGTTTTCAAAATTTTCAATAATTTATGTTTTTTTGGACTTCCTAGACCATCTAATGCTTAATTAGCCTTACCATTAGAAAGTATTTTCCCTTACATCCAATTTAACTCCCTTACTGGCAATTTAAGTTCATTGCATTTTTTTGTAATGGACAGACTTTATTTCATTAAGTTTTCTCATGAAAAAAAGATGGTTGCATCGTTCCATCAAATGTAAGCAGTAAGTCTTGTGACTAACTCCTTAAGTGAAAGAATGAGCGTGAAATAAATGCAGGTCTTTTAATGAACAACAAAATTAAAAAGCAAGGCAAACCAAAAACAACAAATCAAACAAACAGAACCACCAAAGTAACAAATGTTATTTGCATATGTCCTTGATGGAATTATTTATCTGAAATATAAAGTCCAGACACGTTTCCTATTTCAAATTTCATAAATTAAAATGTGAAATTGTCTTTAGCTTTTGTTTTGATATCTATAAAACAGGTAAACAGCAGGAAAGAAAGAAAAATATAGGAAGATTCATTAAGGCAATATTGCAATTAATTTTATTCAGCTGAGTTTTTCTAAAAGGACATTTCATGGAGTCCTACATGCTGAACATACTTAGTGGAATTTTGTAAGGACCTTTTTGTAAGGATCTGCACTTTCAAGGTGGAGGCACTAATGGATATTTTTGACAATGCTTACCTAAATCCAGAAATGTACAGTATTCAATATTTTTCCAATGATCTGAAAACATTTTATTTAATTATTACTGATAATTCAGAAATTAATAATGAAAAAACACTGTAATACCATACTATCTAGATCATTTGATATGGTGAGTGCAGTCAACCATGTTTCCTGACACAGTAAATGAAAGTGGAAGATTCATGTTCAAAGAGCCAAGAATGATGCCACTATCACAAAACATGAAATTGTGTCTTTGGGAGCAGTAATTCTGAAAAGGCTTTACAAATCGCTTGGATAACCAAATCAATATGAGCATCCAATACAGTAATATAGCTAAGCAAGTCACCTTTCTAAGAAAGTCACCTCTGAGGTGACTGGTCTCTTCTCCCAAGTAACAGGTGATAGGACAAGAGGTAACAGCCTCAAGCTGTGTCAAGCGAGGTTTAGACAGGATATTAGGAAAAAATTTTTCTCCAAAAGGATAGTCAGGCATTGGAACAGGCTGACCAGGGAAGTGGTGGATTTACGGTCCCTGGAAATGTTCAAAAACCATGTAGACAAGGCTGTTGGTGACGTGGTTTAGTGGTGGACAGGACAGTCCTGGCGAAATGGTCTTTTCCAACCTAGATAATTCTATGATCCTATATTACAAAAAATACAGGACTGAGACATTGAAATTGTTCCTTTAAATGATAAAAAATTATTATACTGATTTCTCTTTAAATTCACACTTCTACTTTGTATCAGTAATAGTATTAATAACTATGATTGTATCTCCAATGCCATCACTTTATGTATGGCAGTAGTTAAACATAAAGATAAATCCCACATTTCTAACTTCAGAAAATATTTTTCCCTATAGGGTAACAGCAGGCTAGATTTGATATTTAAAGTCATCCTGCTGAGTTTCCTTCTCTTGCTTCCTAATTCAAAGGTGTTCCAACTTGGTCATATTTCACCCAGAAAAAAATATTTTTCAATTTGGAGAGTACTGACACCTCATGTTTAAACTAATCCCACAGCTATCCCACCAACAATTCCTGACACATGCATTTCTGGGTTGCCACAATTGTTTCACACCTTGCCTTTTTTGCCTTTCCCCATGCTCAAACATATCAAAATAAGTTCAGTAGAACACCAAGAATCCATGCACATCACCATGTAGCTTTTCCACTGATGTGCCAAGACAGGTCAAATACTTCTTCATTGAGACCAAAACAGAATGTGTGAAACTTCTAGTGGAATTCCTCACACAGGGATTCAAACCAGAACTGAGTGCCATATGCTCCATAAGAATGCTTATTTTAGTTTTTGCACTTTGAATTAAAAGGAAAACCACACAAACGGGGTAGTAAGAAAAATCTGAAAAGCAACCCCAAAATTATGCTCCTAATAACCCCAAAAGGCACGCAAGAAAGGACTCATTTCCCAGTACTGATATTTAAATTAAAAGGTTCTCATCAAATTGAACTAGAGTTAAACCTCAACCAATTATATTTAAATGTTATGAAAAATAAATAGAGCTGAGCTATTAAGATAGCTGGAATAGCTAAAGGTCTGTCAGCACATCCATTACAAACCTAGCTTGTTCAGGAGATTATAAGTGCTGTAAAAATGTGTTCCAGGTTGAAAGTTGGCAGACAAATGTAGTTTTAGAGGTCGGGATTTCATTTTTTTTTTTTTTTAATAGGTTCAAAAAAAGGATTATCTACTTTTAAATTATAGGATTGGTAGTTTCTGGAATTTTCCAACACTATTTTTGGCTTTCTGATAATTCAAAAAAGGACTGATTTTAAAAATAAGATGATGTAAGCTATTATTAGTCCATGATGTGAACTAACCATATGCTGCTTTTGGGAATTGTACACGGGTTTATTTTTAAAAGGCAAGTGGGTTCAAATGCAGGTCACTAGACTCATATAGTTTGTTTGACTCATAGGGTGGGATTTTTCAAGCACCCTCAGCAGTGACCTACCTCAACTCCCAAGAGCTGACATCAATGGTGTCAAAAGCTGAGGACCTACTATACCAACGCTCATCAGCTGGGGTAATGGCAATAAACTCAGATACCTGCTTATTCTTTTATTATTCACCTCTCACAACTTCTCTTTGTGATAGATTGAGTTTCACGAAAAATTCTCAATACGGGATAGCACAGATTTATTGATATAATTTCTTCCCTACCTCCTTCTCTCTAGTAACTTACAGATGTGAGAAACCAACTGAGCATCAAAGTCCTTTCCTTCCCTGCAATGCATCCTTAATGAGTTTTTGCAAGAAGTATAGGATTATCTGGGGTGCAGCACACACTTCTGGGCTTGAACAAGGAAACAAGTGAATTCTGGCTGTCCACTTCACCCTACAGGTCACAGTATGACAGCAACACGACACGCAATGCGGAACTAGAAAAGAGATGAGCTGTGAATGCAGTTATCTAGGAACATGACTAGTCAGAGAGAAGCAAGGATACTTCTTTTTAAGAATGTGTGAAGAGGCAGCACTGAAAAAATACCTGTGCTGTCAGGGAACATTAATCTTTCATGTTCTTTCTGTTCATGGAAGAGAATGGGAGTGTGTGCCCAGAGGGAGTGGGTAATGAACACTGCGCTATAATCACAAATATGTGCTAGGGTCTTCAAAGGGCTGAAGAAATCTATTTTGACATTTAGAAATCCCAAGCTCCACAGCGTTCTTTTAGCACTTTCCCAAGCTTAGCTGTAGCTACAGAGCTGTTTCACTTTTGGTGCTGCTGAGAACATACTATTTTTCACAAATATGCTTCAAAAAAGATTGTTTCTCTGCTCCCAGAAAAACCAGCAAGGCAATGGTTTCAGACACAGTACCCTGAGGCAGGAAATCAGCACTTAACATTTGGGCTTGGAAGGGGCAGATCAAGGATTTGAGCCATCAGTTTTAGAAGAGTAACTGAACTAGGAAGCAATTGATTATGCCAGAAAACAGCTTTTTCTTTCTCACTTCCTTTAGTGTGGTTGTTAGCATGTGGAATAATTTCTATGTCAAGTTTCTGAGGGATCACAAGCAATTTTGTTTCTTGATTATGTGGAACAGAAAGAGGATGCTGAAATCTGAAAATGCGTCATAAAATTAACTGAATAATTACTTTCTGATTTGCACTGGTTAATTTCCATGAGACATGGAATAGTATGCTTATTTCTGTATTTATTTACATGATGAAGTATGCTAACAAAAATACTTATTTTTCTTTTTTGTTTTTCATTTTGATCCTTTGTAAATGACTTTTTACTTCAATCAGTGTTAAGGTTTTTTGAGATGCAGGTTTAAAAGAAAACTGTGCAGCACAATTTGTAGCATTTGGTGTGAGAAAGCATATTTACAGGTATTTAACATTACTCATGACAGCTCTAAAATACTACTCTAATCTTTTCATACTCACAAACTATGTAGGTTTTCAGGATCAGACAGTAGGGAGGTTGTCCTCATTAAGGAGAATTAAAAAATACTGTCAGTAGGTCAGTGTGACTTCTATTTCACTACGTAAGTAAAAAGAAAACAAGAGACTGGAAACAAACAGCACAAGTTAATGTACATCACAACTCAGTCTTGGCAACCAACTTGCAATATTTTAATGTTTCTCCTACTGCTGCTGAACATTAGGTGCTACATGTATTAGGATTTCTTTTGAAATGTTTAGTTAGTGAATACTGTATACCATGAGAGACTCTTGCTTTTTCCCTGCTGGGAATGAAGAGAGTCATGGGTCAGATTAACCTGGTATGACCCAGTGCCTAATTGAAAGACTACCACAGATCCTATTCAAAGGCTCTGGCATTAGCCTTCAGAAGGACATAAATTCAGAGCAGTAAGATTTGTTTTGTCATGCTGAGCATCCTCCAAAGGCAAGGACTTGCCATGTTTTAGCATAACACAAGGGAGAGCACTTCTGCATTCAGCCTGAGATTTGCCTTACCTAGAACTCCCCAAAACCTGCATGGATGTCATCCCCCTGTTCTCCACTCAGTCTCCCTGTCTCCAGCCTAGCCTGGTAATCTGTGTTCCCAAAAGGTTTGCAAATGAATGGAACCTCTGTGCACAGTCTTCTAAGGGACTGTGAAAGGAAAAAAGATCTTGTTGATCATCTAAACTATCAGGCTATCATCACCCCACAAGTCTCAGATGCTGTCACAAGCCACAACCCCTTTTTGGTAGAAGACATGCTGGTAGAAGACAGAGACTGAACTCCTGGAAGCTGTAAATGAAACATGGCCTTGATTTTCTATATTAAAGTCTTTAAAAGTTCAGTTGTGTTCCTCGGCATGAAATCAAGGCTGTTTCAGAAAAACCCTTGAATTCTCAAGCAGTGGCATCAACAAGCCAATCAGCAAAAATAATATGAAAAAAATATTTTGACTCCTTTCAGTAAGATCTTTAATTTGCTTTCATCATCTTTTATTAAATGGTGACTACGTAAATGAAAAATTTTCATTCACCTCTCTGCCAAGAAATGATACAGTGTGCAGAAAGAGCCATGGCTGCCCTGCTGCTGGGTAGGCATCACTGAACAAGCTGCACTGTTTCCAGTTGCAGGGCACTTTATGGTTTGCTAGGGATCAGGCGGCTTAGAGAGAAGGGAGTGGACAGGAAGCCTTTTCCCTCTGCAGTGCAGATGAGAGGGAAAGGATTCAGTCACAAAGTTTCAAATGTAAACAGAGCAGCACTGCTCAGACTACAGTATCTTTGGCTCGTCTGCAATCTCTCATCCTCTATGGGGACCACAGGTTGTATCTAAAGGGGTGGCAGGGGAGGGCCCGAAGGGCAAGCTAAACAAGGGGGAGAAAGGACTGTTAAATTAAAGCTGTGCTTTCTCCATATCAGTATTTCTTCCCATGTCTGATTCTGGTTAAGACACCTTAAATCTGTTGAATAGCCAAGCCTCAGTCAGAGGATTAAACATAATTTTAAATCGCGCTTCACACTTCTGTTTCCATTTCAGTAGGCACTTTCAGTTGAACTCCAAAGGCCAGGTGATGAGTTGGGCTGAAAGAAGAAAGCTGTGAGTCAACAGCTGCTCACAATTTCCTTTTCAATTATCAAAACATACCCATACCCTCCTCATCCTGAAACCTCCTGGCTTCTCTTGTGATTCTTAACTCCATTATCTTTTAAGAAAAATTAGATTAGTTTGGACCCATCCTCAATGTGGTTATGAAAGGGGAATTCATTAAACCACTCAAAGCAGATCTTTTTAAGGTTTTGTTTTTGTTGTGTGAAAGCAAGCTAAGGAATTTTTGATATTGGAACACCTCACCCCTGAGCTGTGGCACTACAAAAACAAATGTTCAACTATCTGCAGCTCTATTGTTAGATTGCTTTGTTATACTCCCTGACTGCATGCACTGTGACACTGGGAATCATAAAATCCACATTTTGGAAATGAACTCTGGTATGTACATAACCCACATACCAGGGAGCAGGGCTTGGTGGCACTCAGAGCACTGCCTGTGTTACGAGGTGTTAGTGAAAGTTTTGGTCTCTTCAGCCCCTTTTATTGGTTCTGTAGTGGATTCCTTACACACAGATATTTTCAAAACCAGTTCCAAGGAGAGTCTACTTATTGCCAAAAGTTTACAGCTGAATTTCTTGGCATTTGCAAGCAATGATTTCATCAGAACATGAAATAAGTCAGAGCTGCTGTTGAAAGACACCATTTTATAATCCAATATTATAAATTTAAGACTTTTATTTGCTACAGAGTTTGGTTTCCATTTGTTCAACTCTCTGATAGGTGTATTGCTTGAGAACAGATATAGAAGTTTTACAGGCCCTTTGTGCTGTTCAAAAGCCCTGTATAGAATGCCATGGTGTGCTGCCCATTCACATTATTAAAGACTTTTACAAGAGTATCGTGTTCACACTTATGTGTACTTTACTTTAGCAGCCCTCCCCGTGCCATGTTTGAATTATTATAAATGAGCCAATGGAGAATGCTGCCTCAATACCTGAAGTAGGAAAGCTTTGTTTAAAATTCAAATAATAGCTGAATGGTGCCTGTTTGTTCCTGATCAACATTCTGTATACAAAAAAACATTGCACTTTCTTAAAAGGGAGCAAATGTGGACAAATATTAGCTTTTGGAACTAAAAGGGAAGTTATTCATTCACTCAGCAATACTTTGCAAGCTATCAATCTTGCAGGTATTTCTATTAGCTTTAATCATCGAGGTTGTTTGTTTGGAGCAGTTTCTAAGAGAATAAAGGTACCTTTGGCTCTTATCTCCTGTCATCAAAGCATCCATTAGGAAATCCAAGCCCTGTAGGCAAGCTCAAGGGATTACTCAAAGAGGTTTTCTTAAAACAATCAAGAATTAGGTGCCCTCTTTTCAGTGCACAGGAGTTCAGTTGGAAACCATAATCTGAAAGAGAGGTTTATCTGGGGCTTAATACAATTTGAACAGGAATTTGTTCAAGGCAAACCTACAGATAAAAGCACGTTAAGTATGTTGAAACAAAGATGAACCCGCATTCCTTGTGATGCTGTTTCTAGGTCCAGTGGTCTGTCAACAAAGTGGGGAGAAAAGCTCTAAAAGTCTTACAATTATCACAATAATCAGTAGATTGGGCAACTGAGAAGCTAATTAATAGCTTCTTTATAAATGAATGCTGATTAAGTGTGAAGCAGTCAAAAGCTGGTTCGGCATTGAGAGTGGGAAGGCTTAACAAGAAAGCAGGAAGCTTGAACATAGGGAAATGTAAAGATTGGGAACTTGTTAAATTAAAAAAATATCTTTAACTTACAGATGAGCTTAAACTGGAAAAATTTCTGAAACTTAATTTTCACAGAGTTTGAATATTTTCGTGATTCAGGTGGAGGAATTTGATTCAGCTCACTATTAATGAAAAGAGAGATGCAGTAAAAATGCTAATGCACCACTACGTTTAGGATCCCTGGGTTTAAGAGAGTCTGGTGTAGTACAGCTAAAATCTGGGTGACCTGGGTTCAACTCCTGCTTATTCCACCTGAGTGCCTTACCGTCTTTGGGTTTCCTTCCCTGGGAAGAGAAATTATGAATGCTTTGAGATCAGCTGACAAAAAGCCTAACATGAAATTTAGATATTTTTGTACTATTACTGTTCCTTTGGTCTTGTAGGAATAGACAACACAAAGCCTGCCTCTGTCTTGGAGAACTTGTAATTAAATGGTCTTGACTGAGTCACAAATGAACAAGTAGAAATTTTTAGAGAAGCATTGTGTTTCAGCTTCTTCAGGTAACAGATACAGTTATGCTTTTCTTTAGACTGTAAACTTTTCAGAGCACATAACCAGGAAATGAACAAGTCTACAATGGTGTCAACCTATAAAGGGAATGAAGTGGACAATATGTATTTGAAATCAAAATGATTTTGACAAAAAAAATTTGTTTAAGAAACTTAAAGTTAATTAGGAAACTCATTTGCTATGAGGGTGGAGTTCTTTTCAGAACTGAAAGTGAATTAAAGTATAGGAAACAAGGTGTAAGACTTAATGGTTACTTTTCAGCGTGGAAAAGAATGAACAGTGTGGCCCTTCAGAGATCAGTTTTAGAACATGTTTTTATTTCAACTTCTTCCTCAGCTCTCTGAAAATGGAAGTGAACAGTGACATCTCCAAGTCTGAGGATGAAATTAAGATTTTTGGAGAATTGAATATCATGCTCGTGACTAGAAACATGAGGATCCCACAAGCATGTTTAGCTGCAGTTAAAAAAAGCTAGTGAGACATCAGATATCACTGAAAGTACACGACCCAGATGCCACCATTTTGGCATATGTAAAAGCTTTGGTGCACCTACCTCCTCAGTGGTGTATGTGGCGTTGTGATCTTAAGAAGAACACAGCGAAAAGTGTGTTCAAAAAGTATGTGATGCAACAGGTGTCATAAAAGAAAACATCAGGAAGATGGGAACACTTTTGTTTCAAGAGAAAAAGGTTAGGAGGGATATACAATAAACTTCTGCAAAATACTGATGGAACGTAAACCATTATCCAGAAAGTATTTCTTTATGCAATAGCTAATTAAACTTCTGAAATTATGACCATAGGCAGTTATGGAAAAGGATAGTTCTAGCAGGTTAAAAGTAGATTAGATAGATTCATGGACAAGAGGTTCGTAAATTTATACTAGTGGGATGAGGCAAAAATATGTCTTACCCACTTGTCATGAAAAAATTTTGATGGGAGATAGACTACAGAGTATGACCAGGCTCATGTTCTCCCCCTAACAGCATCTCATATTGCCACTGTCAGAAGCAGAATACTCAGGACTGCTGATCTGACCCATTATGTCCTGACATTTTGTAGTCATAAGTGTTGGACACTTATCCTAATAAAACTAATAGTGAGTAAATATATCATATACACAATATTACCTCTCTAGAAATGGACACTGACTTTTAAGACCTGTAACGTATTACTGCTTCATTTCAAAGAGTAGCACATCAGCACATAACTTGGAATTACAGGCATGTGTTGAACCAACATCAGGTTAGGAAAAAAGTTAATTTCTCAAGAAAGAAAACAATCATAATACTAGCTTTTACTTAAATATGCTATTTTTTCAGGTTGCTATTCAAAATATAGACTCAAGAAAAAATACTGCACATGGAGCCAGAATTCTTCCTTCATACTAAAAAATTTACATACTGTAGAATTGTAAAATGTAAGTAGTTTTCATTGACTCAAAGTCCATCTGTTGTCAGGGATATTTTTACATGATCTTGTAAAAGAAGATTATTATAGGCTACACAGTCCATCTATAGAACTGAATGTGGATGAGTTACAACAAGAAGCTCCATTTTTTCAGGCAGTTCATGTTGATTCTGTCTAGGCTCCAAACCAATTTTCACCTGATTCACAAATTCTCTGTCTGACATGAAACTTTAGTCTGCATTAAATCTCTGTATGTCAACCCTTTCCAAAAGTTTTGCAGAGGATAATGCAGCATCTTTCAGCCCAAGCCTGGTTGCCATCCGCAAATCTTTAGCACTTCTTTCAATGCACAATATGCAAAACTGTAAAATTACTGAGGAGAAAACTCCTCTTTTAACATTTGCCAGGAGAAGATCTGATCCTGAAGATATTCACAGGCTGACAGAAAGATAAGTTTTAACTGTACAGCAGCATGTGTCATTCTTCAGGAAAGGTAGGAATTTTGAGATAGACATCAAAGGCAGAATACCAATAAGGGACTTTTAAGGTATTTCCTGTACAGAGGCTAAACTAAACCCTCCCACCAGGACTGGCCTTTTGCAGAGGTACAGCAGGCAGTTATTTAAGGAAGTGAGTTATCAATAGTGACAAGACAGCCACAGTCCCATATCCAGCTTTTCCTGTGCCAGAACCTGAAAAGCCAAACTTAGCTGTTACTGTTCCAAAAGGAGAAGTCAGACCAGCATCTACTGCCGTAAGGGCTGTAGTCTTAGTAGCAGCAGTTAATGTTTCTTCATCTCCCATCTTTCAGGGACAGTAAGCATTTATGTTCAGATTCCTTCAGCTCATATGGTAATGAAAAATCTTATAAAATCATTGAATAGTTTGGGTTGGAAAGGACCATAAGATCATCTAGCTCTAATCTCCCTGCCATGGGCAGGGACAGCTCATACTAGATCATGTCGCCCAAGGCCCTGTATGACATCTTAAATGTTCTGAGAATGTAGACAAGGGCAGAGCCATTCTACTTTTTCTTGGTCCTCTGTTTTTTTCTTTCTTCTTAAAACTGTTTTTCTTTGTAATTCTATTACTTATTATTTCAGGATCATTTCACTGTATCTTGTCCTAGTTACAATTAAACCAACCTTATATATTTTAAGAGATAACTTCTTTGGCATCTTCACAGAGTCTTTACATTACAATATCTTTCAAGTCAATAAAGCTACCATGGAGATGCACTCTAAATCATTGTAACTAAAGTTAAAGACTTGGAATTTAAGTTATGCTTTTGTTTTTGTTCATTAGCTCTGTTTCAGTTCCTTCAGTTAAACACATAAAACTTCTTGGAGTAGTGACATTGATGTAATTAACCTGAGATGCAAATCTCCAATGAAACTCGAAGCTCCTTAGCCTGAATATTAGATACAAATGTACACAAAGTTGCCATTTGTTTCCAGACTATTTGTGCCCAAGTTGTGCAAGTAGATGTTTAATGTATCTCATAATTGAGATTTCAGAAACTGTAGAATCTTGCATCTGGATGACATTTTAGCTTTTGATTAAAAACTTGAAAGGAATGGATACAGTTTGTCTTAAGGTTGTCTCAGATTCGTCTCAGATTCACCTCAGATTCAATTCCCTTAGTTATTTGGTGTGGTTTATTTGTGAAAGAGTTCTTACTAACACATGTATGGAATGATGTCACCTTAACCTTAGACACAGAGAGAAGAATAAATGAACTTTCAGAGTAAGACATCTTCCTCTGTCTGTATAAACTTCGTATTTCATATTAGAAGCACCCCTCCCCACTGCCTTTTTTGGAAGGTCAAAATGAGTCATATCAGCCATGACAAAGAGGCACATCAGCGAAGATGTTTTACAAATACACATAAACAGACACTGCTCTTTGCAAAGGTAGGATTTATCTGCCCACAGATAAACAATCTAAATTTCTGCCTGTGACTAGATTAGTTGAAAGACAAATGTACTTTTAGGATGCAATTTATCTTAGTCTAACCTGGATGTCTAAAACTGTCCAAATGAACAGCATCCTCACTTTCACCCATTTTTCTGTTGTCTATGAAGGAAGTCTAGACAGCTTGTTCTTTTGCTGTATATGTCCTTATTGTTGGATATAAACACTTATACTGCAGATGTCTGAAGTGAAAGGAATCCAGGGAGTTTACTGTCCAAAACCAAGAATGTGGATATCATATGGGAAAAGACTGAACCATGCAAGTATTAAAAAACGTGCGTAGAATCGCAGATAACACCGGAGTAGCCATGCCAAGAATGGAATACATATTTCTTGAATTCCAGCTCAATAATTTAACCACAGATCATCTTTTCTCTGAAATATAATGAGTAGATATATAAAAATTTTAACATTTGGAAATAATGCTTTCAGCTAGTACTGAAAGACATTGGCCAATCTCCCAGCCATACCTTCCATTCCCACCTATCCATAATATCGTTACATAAGCATTCAGAAGAATATTTAGCTTTTCACTCATTTAAAGAAGCTACTAAAGGTCCAAATAATAGAGTCCACTCAGAGAAAACAGCATGGTATAGGATACAAGAGCTACACTTTCTTGGAAAAACTGGAATTTTATAAGAGAAAAGAAAAGAATGCAGAGAGGGAGCATATTACATCCCTTCTTCCTCACATTTTTTAAACTAAAGCCATAATTGCAGGAAAAATATCTGAACAGATGTTTTCCCTTGAAAACATTCCAGAAAATGAAAGCACACATGGCATGCTGATCTGCTACTTCCTTCAACACTTTCTCATTTAGAGATAACAAATGTACCATATGATAGTAGCTACATGCATTTTATAGAATCATAGAATCATAGAATCACTGACTGAAGAAGAAGTTGATGTATCTACTCATACTCTGGGCATTAGACTGGCTGCAGTGGCAGCTTGTGCTTCTAGCATCTGATGTCATTTTTCTTCTCTAACACTGCTCTGAGTACTGTATTTTAGAGCATGCGTGCTGAGGTAAGGTAGGTAGCAAGCAGCTATTTAGATCAGGTGTCATGTATGTCCAGATTCTCTGATCCACTAAGGTCACCAAGCACTTCAGACCAGTGAGACTGTCAATGGAGAAGTCCCTCTATTCAGGGTTGTCATCTGTCAGGGTGAACACCGTTCTCTCCTGGGCACCTAGCGCTCCTTCTGGATCCCTTCACAACTTGTAGACCAAGAGCAAGAACAGCGTTCAGTATAGGTTAGGGGCCTTGGCATATATGTGGACAGCTTCAGGCTTTCTTCTGAGCTTGACTTCCTTTAAATTAAGAACTGTAACTTTCTATAGCCTCTCTGTCATACATTCTATCTTCATGTTTTTCAAACATGCAGATAGAAACTGCATCTCTATGAGTTTTCCATTCATTTATGCACTGGAGCTGGTTGATGTTCTGGCTTTTTATAAATAAAGTACCAGAAAGTAGAGGACAAATATCAAGCAGAAAAAATAACAATGGAAAAGTACTCATCTGAGGCAAAAATCATTAGCAAAAGAACTTATCTACTTGAGAAACTGGTGCGATAGGTAGGACATAATGGAAATGTTCATAGAATCTACTGGAGAAATGTGAAATACTGAAAAAAAAAGAAAGCAAATATTACAGGACAAGAAAGACATTGTTAAATAAGGAACATGACTGAAATTGAGGTATTTTTAGGTATCTGTTGCTCACTAAAGTGAGAATTAGTAGATCAACATATTCACATTCTTACACTGACTTCAAGATAGACTAATGAAACATGAATATAACCATGTACACTGAGGAAACAGTAAAGCCTGCCTGAGCAATCAACATTCCTGGAGAGAGCTGTAGCACAAGTTCTGTGCCTTTGGACCTAATGATGAACTTGAATAATGTATAAAGTCATTAAATACTATTTTGAATTGCAGTATGAATGACTGCTCTTTCCCAGTATAGCAAGAAAGACAAATGGTGCTAATAATGTTAAGACCCATGTGCTTCAGTCCTTTCCTTTATAGAAAAAAAAAATCAAATAAACATAAAGACAACAGTAAGATTATTTTAGCCTTAGCTTTGAAAGCTCATGATCTTTAAAGATTTTCACAGAAAATTATTAGAGATTAGCCAATCCTGGACTGATTCATTTAAATGAAATGGAAAGATACTCATGGGTATAGTTATAAGTAGGGTTGTCAGTTTCAAAAGGATAAATTAAGTTATCTAGTTAATAAAGTCAGTTGCACTGATGAGCCTATAGGTTTTCCTGTATTGTAAGCTTTGGAATTCTCTCTGTTAAAGGTACAAAATCTACATAGAGCTCCTATCCCAGGTTTAGGAGAATAACTTCTAAGCTTTTGAACCTGGGCTTTACCAAATCACAGAAGTTATTTAAGAATAAGCAGTGATTCTATAAGAAATGCAAAAATAAAACAAAGACAGCTTTGTAAAGAAAAAAATATCCTGAAGACAAGATATGAAAGGCATAATGACAATTGTCAGGAATCAAACCCAATTCTAACTGCAGTTAAAACAGGTGAAACTAAATAAAAGGAGGAAGTGAGTGTTGATTAAAAAGTAGAGACACTTCAAGATGTAGCTGAAAACCAAATGAGATGTTGCCTCTTCATTTTTAAGATTCACAGTTTTGCCGAATATGGAATCAGAATCAGAGGTCTAATAGTTTCATGTGAATGAATGAATAGAAATTGGCATGAAAATAAAATTTTAATATTGATTTTTAAGTAGAAATTAAGGAGCTTAATACAGCAATATGCGAAAAACTTCCAGAATTCCGAAGGTGCTGATCTGGTAGCAAGTATTTCTAATAATTTTCTTTAAGTATTTGAGAGAAGTACCAGATAACTGGAGAGGAGCAAGCTGGTCTTAAATAGTTAAGTAGAAGAAAGTTCTGTACTCAATACAAGATCAAGACTGAACATGGTTTGGGTAGGTTTGCAGTTAAAATTAAATGGGAAAATCCTATCAAGGGCAACACGGATTTGCTATAAGGTTTGCCTATGCCATACTGTTCTGATAGTTTTCTGTGAATAAACAGGGGTTTAAAAACTTGCGCTTTTTTTCTCCTGTAAGCAATTTTTTTCAGTATCATGTAGGATAAAATGAAGAAGATGACAATAAGGACATGACTTGTCAAGAGAAAAACATGGTAATGGTTGGTGCTGAAAAAAGAATCAAAGATTTCAGTGTCCAAGAAGTAGGGGAGTTAATGATTAATACCAGGGAGGACGAATAGCAGACAATGGACTAAATTCAAGAGTCCAGGCTACAACTTATCTTAGGGATTAATAAAAAGCATCTCTGGTATGAGCCAGATATTCATCTGCTAGAAATTACTGAGGAGAAAGACTGAGGCATACATCTATTAACAAAAGGATTATTAACAAACAAGTTGTTCCTGTGAAAGAGGTAAATGAGATCCTAAGTTAAATCAGGTAAGATAGATAAGTGCTTGTGCTGTCATACAAAATGATACAGTAAATTCTTACTTATTTGGTGATATTTGCTGTATTATTCTGTCAAAAAGAAGGCTGAAAGCTGCAAGAAAATAACAGTTTTCCATTAATATATCAAGTAATACAATATCAGGTTGGGAAGAACAGTGTAATATGAGAACAACTAGACATAAATAAAAACTAATTCACTCATAAGTAAGTGAGATACTAGAGTAGTTTTCCAATGGCAGTAATTGGAACAAAAGGCTGAATTATGTATCATTCATATATATTCATAATTCATACATATAATTGGTTTAGGAAAAAGGTTATTCTTAAAATGCTTGCCTACAGCACTACGAATATAAGTTTAGTAGTCCCAGAAGTCCTCTTGTGTTTATCACTGTTTCTGATTTTGTAATTAACTATTTTTAATCTTAAAATGCTCACATCTTCACAGAAACATATCTGTCTCATTGGGAAGATTTCTTTGAAGCCAGTGATATCACTCAGAAATTCACAGGCAGAAAGTCAGACCTGAAGTGAATGCTCATAATTCCAAGAGGAATGGAAAATTCTAGAGAATATGCAGTAGTAATGCATGTAAAAAACATGACATAATTTGGAAAACATCATTTGTCTTTTCTCACCAGTCAAAAAATGATAATTTTTTAATCAACAATGTGTCTTAGTATTACTGAAATGCAGTCGAAATCTATAAATGGTTTAACGTCTTTACCCAAATGAATTAAGCGTCTTAAGCACATGGGAAAATAACCATGGGTCCATGATTTCTAAACAAGTACTTGAAGAAGACTATGTCTTTTCTCTATGTTAGTGAAACATGAGCCAAACTAAAAATGATATAAAAAAAACCCCCGAACTCATCTTCCCATACAGAATCAAGACTATGCAAAACAAAATACAGTGCACTGAGCCTTCACATACATAGTTGCCAGAAGAAATATGTACTATCCTTTTCCCTAAGAGCTGGGTACTCCACTGGAATATACAATATCCACCAAATAGGAACAGGCTGTGTCAGGTTCATCCGAATGCTAAAGCAAAGTTTAGGGGAGAAGAGGGAAGGGAGAAGAAAGACCTTGCCTCAGTACAGGTGCAGCTATATTAGTGTTTTAGCTGGACCTAGAACATGTGTTTGGATGTGGATCTTCTCATTTTCCCCATTATTTTGCTTTGATTTGCATTACTGAGTGATGCAACACATCTCAGAGTGTGCAAACTATCCTTTTGGATGAAACAAAACTGGAAGATGTACTGCAAGAGAACATGCAATATACTTCAACAGCTAACAAGAATTTAAGCCCCACAGTCAGATTAAAACTGGTCCAAAGCAAAGGCTCTGAAATACATTCACTGCTGGAGTCATGTCCTGATATTATTTTGCTCCACAGATACACATCTATTATGTTTGGTCATACTGCTTGCTCAGTATAGACATACTCTGTGCCTATAGCAAAGCACTTTTTTCTTCCTCGTGGGTAAATGTAATCACTGTATAGTAAACCTGCCCAAATTATGTTCAAAAAGAAACTGCAATCCACATGCAAATGCTTTCAAGATGGGAATCACACAGCAGGATTAAAACCTGTGGGTTGTGTCAGAGGGAAAAGATGCAAGAAGATGGGACACAGTTCAGACAGCAGGAACAGACCGGGAGAAATGAAAAAAAAGGTAAGGAGCACTAAAGCAAATTATATAGGTAGGAAATACAATAAATGAAAGGATTTCAAGTGAAAATATTAACCATATATTCTTCTTTCCTGTGTAACCAAAAGTATGATTATGACTTGTTCCATTTCTTGCTCTTCCATAATGTATATATATATCTTTTTTTTCTTTTTTTTTCCAAAATGAGGCAGTTACCAGGAAATCCTAGGCATTCTCCTTTTCCCTTGCATGAAGTGAGATCTGGAAAATCTAGCAAGAACTAGGTCTTCTTCCCATTTTCCTACATTAACATATAGGCTCGTTAATTTAGACTTATACTTCCTCGTGTTCTTGTTCATAAGGCAGCCTCTTTAGAGAGAGTTTTTAATTTCTTAATATGCCAATTCAGACAAGATGATCAAAAAAGTTATCCACCTCCAAGTGACCAGTAAGTAGTCAGCTGCTGCAAGTGACAGATATGGAGAGCACCAAAGAGCCTTAGATATGGAGGAGCAAGATACTGTATGCCAGTAGCTTTGAAAATGGTAATTAGTGGCTTAATAGAAAAAGAAATCAGTGAAAATCATCTGGAAAACAGCAATAGAAAGATGTGAACCTGTATGTTTTAGGAAGCAGTGGAAGAGAGGACAGAAGCATATCAATTCTCTTTCACATGATTGGCTTCCAGATAACAAAACAGTCACAACTGTTTATAATCCCTCCCACCATGAATTTGAGCAATTACATATATGAAATTATGGCCCCTATCTCTGTTCCCCTCCAATAAGATGAATAGTGTGTTCCAGTTATATCTGGTCAGAATAGTGGTTCAAATTGCAGGCCCATGAGATAACAATAAACAATTATTTTTCATATTTGCATTCTCTTTTTATTATAAAGCCAAGGAAATCTTATGACAAAACAGGGAGCTAATGACAGTTGGTAATTACTTGTGACCTTTCAGAACATCTAGTTTAGTAAAACCTCATTTTCTAAATCCAGGAGATAAGGAGTTAAGATATTTCACCCTCTTGAAGTGGTATATAATGCCTCAGTACAGCCATAATACCTATAATTCACTCTTTGATCTGCTGTGAGATGTGTACAGCTTCCCTCAAGTCAAAAGTTTTGCTTACTTCACAGAAGTTCCGTGTGTTCAAGAAGTTCAAGTAAAGCTTCCATTAGGTACACAATTAACTTCACAAACTAGTCTTTAAACTCACAGGCATACACGTTTCCAACTTAACCTGCTGACAGCTGCCACAGCAAGAAGTCCCCAGCAATCTGCCAGAAACCCTACACAGTGGCTCAGTGATGTGCTTTGAAACTTTCGAGTTACTTGAATCTCTCCTTTAACCACATGGTGCATTCATATCAGCTAAACTATGGAGATCACCTTCCTCTACCTTCTTCCCTTCCATGGCTCATCTCAGTTGCCTTTTATCTAATCCACAGATAACCTTTCCATGCACAGTACCCTGTGCCACCTTTGACTTTCAGCAACTCTTTCCAGCTGAAAGAAGGCAAAGAATTAACAGAAATCATGTGGCTGCTGTGAAAAAGAAGACTAAAAGCTTTCCAGTAAGTGACATCCAAGCAGCTCTTAGCATGTTTTCATTAATTAGTTCTCAAAGTTGTTCACATCTCAGTTTCTTAAAAATGTTTTACTGAACAAGTCATTCTGGAAGAGCAACCTGTACTACAAGTGGTTAGAGTAAGGGAGAAAACCATAATTTGCTTTTTAGTTTGTCTTATAGGTTGTTGAGAACTGCTAGTTGCAGTGCAATTCATAGCCCTTTAAAGTAAAATGAATTAGTATTTTAAGTGGCCACATGAAAACACGCAGAGACAAGAGTAATAGTTCTTCCTGTCTTTTCTACTTCGTTCATGTTTTGTTATTTTCTATTTTTGACAAAGGACAAAATGTGTCTAGTAAATATGAAACATTTTTGGTGAAATAAAAAGAAGACTAACCTATGGTGTCAATATTATTATTCCGTAGAATAACTACATTCACATAAATGCTAAACAATTCAGTAATGTGCCAGGCAGTGTTTATAAATGTTCACAAAAATAATAATCCGGATGAGAGCTGTTACCATGCAAGATGATTATGCTTTTTTTTCATACTTTATAATTAAATAGACCCTTCTTCTTTCAGTTTGATAGCCAGGAATAGTATCTCATTAGCAGTACTTTCAATTTAACCCTTGTACATTGAAAACATTGTCTTATAATTAGCTCAGGATATTTAAACCCTCCTAGCAAAACCGTAAGTGCATATGGGTGTCTAGATATAAAATAAATTACAGTAATGCACAATGTGAGCCTTCTATTGCACAGTGTTGGGGGTTGTTTCAATTGGGTTTCTCTTTCTCTCCTTCCCTCCTGCCCCCCTTTTTGTTTTTCCCCAATCAGCTAGACTTATTATGAAAGAAATAAATAACTTTTATAACTTCACTGCCTATAGCAGCTATTATTTCACGCACTCTTTCTTGAGCCAAATTATCAAGCTTATTTCCAAAAAATCTTGAGGGCAGCCAGCTGAACTTCAGGAATAAAGCTTGCCCTTATTTCTCTATGCAGTACTACTATGTAGCACAGAAAAGTTAATTCTGAAAATATACCAACTGCAGAGTCGATAGCATTTGTTGGAAAAAGTTTAATTTTTCTCTCATTGTGAGTCCCTCAACTCTTGTTAGTCAGAGGTATAGAATGACAAATGCTCACCTAAAGGATAGCAATAAAATATCTTAGTTTACCTAGGTTAATGCTCAAGAGTTACATGTTGCCTATATTAGTAGCCATGTGAACCAAACATGGCTTCAAAATGCAAGTGAGACTAAAAGTTGCGGATAGGTCATTCCTGATGAAGAAAGAAGCCAGGCTTTCAACTTTGCTCAGGTTTTGTCCTCCAGCTGTGGGCTTATAGAAGCAGCTCTCAGCATGCAGTCTGCTGCCCTATGACACAGAGTGGCCCAGAAGCAGGAGGAGAAGCGGCAAACTCAGCTGGTCTCATCCCAGCACTTAGCCATCACCTGCAGGGTAAGGGAGCAGGAGGTGCAACTCTGAGTGTTTCAGGATGAGGAGGTAAATGTTTTAACCATTAGATTAGTTTGGAAAGAGTAGGATGAACTGATTGTCTATTTTGAAAGAAAGTGAGTGAGTCATTACTATGGAAATATGTGAAGCTGATGCGTGGAATCTTGAAACAGCTTTTGGCTCTGAATCCTGTTAAGTACCTACCACAGAGCTGCCAGTGGGTGAGGTGGGGAGAATAGATGAATAAACAGAGCTTTTTCTTCTCTGGCATTTTCTGTTTGCTAGCTGAGATTCCATTTTGTGTGCTAAGGCATGGTGAATCCTATTTCTAGGCATCCAGGTGTCCCTCCTCAGTACCTGGTGAACTTAGATTCTTTCTGCAGTAATTTAAACACTATTAGCATAGAGGTATCCCAAGTTTTCACCAACACAGTGCTTTTGTTGCAATGGCTAAGTCCAGACCCAAGTAATTCATTATTTTATGGACAGAAAGCTGACATTTCGTACGTTTATAAAAGGTTATGCGATATGTATTAACACTGAATTTAGTCATACTGAAGTTAGCTTCGCTCTGCATTCCAGTGGCAATTGTTTGCAATAACAGTGTTTTGTCTTTCTACTGGTCTTCTTTGCACCAACATGCAGAACCTAGTTTGACTGCTGTAACAGAGGTTGATCTGACTTTTGTTTCTGGAACCAAAGCATACTCTATTTTCTTTCAAAGAGACTTTCAAAGGTGTTATTATACCACAAGACAATCAAGGTCAACAAAAAGGGCTTTCTGGATGATAAGTGAGCTCTAATATCATCATGTCACAGTAAGGGACAACAGTGTACATGTGCTTGGATGGACGTTGGGGTGCCAAGACATAGTGCCTATTTTAGTCATATTGTTGTCAGCCCAAGAAAGATTAATCCTTGACCAACATTTCACAACTCCTGGCTCACTGAGATCTTTGCTCTTCAAAAATCCCAGTGGCATGAAAGGAAAAATTTATAAATTGAGGCTCTGTTTCATATAAGATTGAACAAACTGCTCTTACCATGATTAGTAAAATCATATGGTCCTTCCTCAACATCAATTTATCAAGAGGAAATGTCAAACAAGGACTTCAGAAGCTGTATTTAAAGCAAAGCTGTCTAAAGTGAATATATTTCTAAAGCCATGCTATGCATCTGTTACACTTTCTATTTATTCTACTCCTTTTACTTTCCTCTGTGTACTACAGATGCTTTATGAAACTTCAAAATTACATGTCAACTCCAGCTGTACAAAACAACAAATAATGTTGTAAAACACCCTTATTTCATGTTAACCTGGACACTGAATGGCAGCAGTATCAATTAGCTCTTGCTATGCTATGTACTGTAGAAGGCCTAAAAACTTGAACAGCCTTTCATCTGTTGGCATTCAGGAGACTGACAAAAATTTACTCTGCTTTTAAACAAGCTGTAAGTGACTGAAATTTACCGTATCCTGGGCTGTGCTATAAATAATGTCAATCTGAAGAGGCTGTGAATTCTTTCACAGCTTTTCTTCAGAACTATTCATAACTATGGTTATCAATGAATGCACCACAAAATTTCTGTCAGCTTAGTAGCTCAGTCACAGCCAGGAAGTTTGGTGGATGGTTGCCCACTCTTTGCTAGTGAAATATAATTATCAAGGCATAAAAATCACTTAATTGCAATGCTGGAATGTTTAAGCGTAACAGTAATTAGTTCTTCTGTAATGCTTTCCATCCACAGATATAACTATTTTACAACAGAAATTATCACTTACATTTTATAGTTGAAGTAAACTGAGGCAGAGAAGCAATACAACAGGGTGCTTTTTACCCTGTGGGTTAGAAAGAAAGCTTTGAATTAAAAAAATGACTCTTTTCACTGCCAATCCATAGTTGCCCTTGCTCATGATACTTAGAACAAGGTCAATCAGAGAAGCTGTAGGAAAGCACTGTTGGCCAGATTGTCCTATCTTCTGGAATAGCCTTCATTGAAAATACTGCTACTAGTACTACTGTGAAGAAACAAACCAAGAAAAAACATTTTAGAGTGCACTCTTTGAGGACTTTAATACATTTTTCTGAAGAAATGGAAATGTTTGAAGCTGGCTGACCAACAGTGCATTCCAGCTAGGAATAACAGAATAGAACTCTGACTCTTTTTCTGCTTTTTTTTTTGTTTTTTGTAAGCAGGGCCATGATTAAGTGCATTAGCTAGGGTATTCATATTATGCCACTTGAACTAGAAATTTTGGACCAGTGCAAGATGAACTGAAGCAAAAGCATTTGCTAAGAATGTTCGTTAATCAAAAACAAAAGCTGGAGGCTTGTGTCCCGCTTGCTATCTGGTGGTGTTACTCCCGTCACTCACCAGGCAGCTGACAGAACACTCATCTTTAGTTTCAGGACACATGTTGCGGATAAGAGCACTACCAGGAGTGGAGTCTGAGACTACATTTGATACAACATAGGAAAACATCCGTG